>BQNB010007446.1:0-93528 GCA_026074375.1 Tanacetum coccineum | reverse complement strand
TAAACATGCATAAAATACAAGGTATAGACACTCAGTGTCATGAAAATACCCAAACACAATCAACAAAATCCAAAAGGCGTTTGACATTGAAACGAAGGCAGTTCATGCCAATGTCATGACATGCAAACATTCATAAATCCTAACAATGCGAAACAATTAACATTCATCTACCAAACAAATAAATGAAATCTAGATAACTAAACTTCGCCAGCTGCCTACGGTCCATCTAGTCACTTTTCCTAACTTTAACCTCATCCTGCTAAATACCTAAAAATGATGCTTATACGTCAACACAATGGTTGGTGAGAAACATAGGTTTACGACACACAATTCAAACTTTAAACCAATTACTATGATTAATAAACACGAACATGGCAGGACAGTTAAGCTAGCTATTATACTGGCTAACATGCATACGAGCAAAACAACTACAATCAGGACGGAACGTGCCCCACGATCCAAGCCACACTAAAAGATCACATAGTAATGGGTAAGACTACCCTCCAATTGGAACCACACAGTAATTGGGTAAGAATACCCTCCACTAGGAATCACACAGTAATTGGGTAAGAATACCCTCCAATTGGAATCACACAGTAATTGGGTAAGAATACCCTCCAATTGGAACCACACAGTAATTGGGTAGGAACGTTACCCTCTGATCCAACAACACGTAAACATTTAGCACATATCATATGATAGCCACACAAATGTCCATGCATCAATTAAACCACATAATCAAAACAATTAAATCATTTTAAGACCTTTGTATCATTTCCATCCTAAGAAAACAAAGTAAAAAATGGACTATGAAACTCACCTGAATGCTCAAAACGCAGCTTCTAATTCCCATCACGCAACTATACAAATAAATAAACACAGTTACACGCGACCAAGCTAAAAGCTCTAGCCATGTAACACATATATGATGGATGTATAAGGGTTTGATTAACCATCATGGGTCACCCCGACACAATGCCCAACCTTAACCACTTCATTAACACCTTTCACTAGTTACTTACAATTTATTCAGAATTGCAGAATTTTAGTGTATCTTTACGTACTTAAAAACCTTACTTGCTGACCTCTATAAATTATACTAAAAATAACCTAAGTTTATTTATGAGTTTATTAACTACCTTGTGATTCCCAAGTGCTCACTGCATGTGCCACTACTCCAAATAAAATCCAACTTTAAAACTGTCCCAATTCGGATCTGATTGCACACTAAAATGTATGGCCCTAATTACCCTACTTAGACAACTAATCAGAGGTTATATTTTGGCATGAGGTTAATATACATATAGAACTTGACCTCTGTATCTTGGCTAAGATTAATTCGAATTTTAAGTAGGGGTTTTACTCCCTGAAATCAGACCTAAATCTGACCCATATTTACTGTTTTAACAACTTTTCTTTCAAAAATTATTTGACTAACTTCCCGACCTCAAAACCTTTCGTGGCTAGACTTTTTGAAAACTAGACTCTCTGAGCTTATTCATAGGCTCAAGAAACATATCAATACTCGTTTTTATCATCAAGATATCATTCGTTGAACACGACCCAAAAATCTGCCATAACCTAAATCATGATCTAACGCGTTTTATACCTAACCGATTGCACCATTATGATCCTAATTAAACCACAAACACACTAGCATGATCATATCCTCATTAATTACAAAAGTGTTAAACCCTAATGATCCATCATAATTAGGGTTACATGAATATATAAATTAGATAGGATTAACATGCTTACCTTGAATGTTAGAACCTAAACAACGATTCTTGAGGTTTTCCTTGGATCAACAATGGAGGTCGATATTTCTTTGGCTATGGGGGCTGTGATTTCGACCAAGATGGAGAGGGAAGGAGTTATTTGTGAACTAGGTTTCTTCTAATATATCTAAATGGTATCCTAATCCCCCTATAATTCCACTTTTACAAATTTAGCACTCCTAAATCCTTTTAAACTCTATATGCCGATCGTCCCCCTATTCATTATTGTATATATTATTTATTTATTTATTTATTAATGACCCTATTACTTACATTACCTTAAGTTTTTATAAAAACCTAAGCTAATTTGAGTAAACCTTTTTACATAAACGCCACCTACTAGACTTTCTAAAAATAACTTTTCATTTCACATATCACTTTCTATTTATGGAAAGTCTACTGCGAACTTTCATATTTCACTCACATGCTTCCTTTCCAATAACTTACACTTCTTATAAACGCTTAACTCTTAAAAACCAAGAATTAACGTAGCAATGCATGCAACACGTCTTTCATTTCTATTATCACCACACGTGAACAAATGGAATACTTAACACCAAACTCATGTGCACACAAAATAAGATAATCATTTACCTCTAAAATGACATCATGGACATATGTAAACCACTTCAACACACATAATAATCACATAGCACATCACTTAATCCCATAAAATGAACACACAACCATATCTAAAGGTAAAGCTAACAAGTCCAAATCACGGGTGTCACAATACGATATATCAAGTCAAGGTCCGAAACATGTTGTGCGAAAAAGTAAACGACGGGCTTCATTGAGTCTATCTTTAATTAACGGGAAGTAATAAAGTTTGCTCCTAACATGAATCTTAGAGGGATATTCCTATATTAACAATTAAAGTATTACTTCAAAGATAATTGGAAAAACTAAACAATTAAAGTATTATTTTAATGATAATTGGAAAAACTAAACAATTAAAACTAAAAATGAAAAACTAGATTTTTTCCGAAATTTTCTCCAAACGCTGTATAATTCATCATTTTCAATCAAAATGCAGGCCAAATTCAACTTTCTAATCATAGTCTATGGATCAATATTTCACTTAAAGCAATCTAATAGTTCAACCCATTTAAACAAAGCAACCCACTTTAGCAATCTAATAGTTTAAGCAATTTAATACTTATGTAACAGAGTTCAACCCATCATCAGTTTTGACAAAGATGAAAATCAACCCGCTTTAAAAAAAATTCAAGAAACACATTAAAAAACCCGCTAAAACATGATTACCCAAAAGTTTATGTTCATAAAATAAACATATCAATGAGAAACGTAAACACTTACCATTGCATTCGTTTGAAAAATTATGATTAAAGTGAAAACGTAAAAGATTCTTCAAGTTGTGTGTAACTATGTGTTTTTTTGGAATGATAATTCAAAAAAAAAGGAAAAAAAAATAAAAAAAAGAAATAAGACTGTGTACCTTCCCGATAAAAAACCATCAAATCAACGCCGTCTGTAGAGCACCGTCGGTCGAGCGGTAGAGCAACTGACGTGTACAAACAAACAAAATAAGAGGCGAGGGTATATAGGTAATTTTGTATGAAGAAGTGGGCCACTGTAGGGTAAAAAAGCATACATTTTTGATGTCACGTGTCAAGCATCTGCATGTTAGAGCAGTCGAGTGGTAGAACTTGACCAAAATGGGAATTGAAAATGAATACACAGAAAAATAAACAACAAACACCCCTAAGAGTATAGGGTTTTATACATAAAAAATAAATAAATCAGAACCGATTGGGGCAATTCACAATACGAAATCCAAAATCAAGATTAAGAGGGGCCGTTTGGGATTGCTCATCGGTTTATTCCTGAGCGTCGTCGTTTTTAATTGTTTCAGATTCAGGTAACTGCTATATTAATCATAGGATTCTTTTTTAAACCCTAGTATATGTTTTTCCAATATGCTTCTAGTTAAGTGGCGATTTAGTCCCCAATATGTAATTTTACTAGGTACATGATATTGAATAGAGGATACCTTATCTCATTATCTTTTTATTAATAAAGGGTATGTTTGGCAAAGATAGCGGCAGTTTTGTTTTGATAAAGCTTTAGGTAACATAGCTATGTAGTCATAATTAGCAAATGGAAACGCTAGTTGCTCGTAAATGCTACTAAAAGAAAGTAGCTTTTTGATTTGGAGCGTTTAGAAAAAAGTAGGAATGCTAGTTGCTTGTTTCCAAACAAGCATTTTGTGCAAAACGCTAACCACTAGTTGAAACGTATTATAGTCTTATGAAAGTGTTTGAATATTCAAAACGTGTAGTAGACCACACAGTTTACTGCTGTGTGGGAGCAGTACATCAATACTGGATGGTTAAAAAAATTGTTAAGGGTTTATATGGGTTGAGGACTTGGGTTCAGTTTTTTTGTTTTCAGAGGATAATGAAAAAAAAAAGTACTGAGTGAATAGTGGGAGTAATCTTTTCAGCGCAGAGTGGTAGTGTTCTGTACTTATGGAAGTTCCATTAAGAATCTGTAGGTAGATGTGTATTTGAGCCTACTGCAATTTAGGGGCTGATTATAGAATTTGTATTGCGATTAGTTTTCTAATCATATAGTCAGTGGGATTTTGTGAACTGTAGTTGTTCATAGTGTAAATCTAGTTGAGAATGTGACCTGTTCTTGAAACATAATCATATAGTCAGTGGGATTTTGTTTCGTGACTTATTGATCCTTGATAACTTGATAGCAGAGTAGAGGTATGCACTAAAATCCCTGGAACAAGCTTTGTCCTGATATGGACATCTGATATGATACCGAAAACAGATAGGCAATCAACTTAATACATTTTTGTTTATAAAATCATGATCTTAAGCACATGATATAGCCCCACATACTTGCATACTAGTTAACATCCTAACCAATTTAATGGAAAATTATTGTTGGTTGCATAAGTTATTTTTGTGGTAAGAGCTTGAATAAAAATTATTAGCGTGTGTGTTTGTCAATTTTTACTGATTGCATTATTGTCTTTATCTCTTTGTATCAGTCATGATGCTTGGAGTAAATTAGTTGTATAACTGTGTTTTGGTGCTTTTTGGATGTAGTTATAAATGGGTGACTTGAAGACATGGGTCTCCGATAAATTGATGTCCCTCTTGGGATATTCACAACCCACGTTGGTTCAGTACGTGATTAGCTTATGTAAGTTATCTTATAACTTCATCATCTGACGTATTGTTTCATCATTACATGTTTGATTCTTATTCTTCAATCTTTTTACAGCTAAGAAAGCTAAATCACCGTCCGATGTTTATAATCATCTTAAAGATATGGGTGTGTCGTCTTCAAATGACACACAGGCATTTGCTGAAGAAATCTTCAAGAAGGTTGACCGGAAGGCAACCGGGACAAATGTGAGGCTTCTTTTCTTTTTAGATAAATTAAATGGCCTATTAGTATTACCAACCTTCTTAAAATTTTAGAATAAATCATTGTTACAGTGGTAACTCTTGTTCCTTTTGGTTTTATATAGCTTTATAAGCAACAAGAACAAGAGGCAGCAATGCTAGCCAGAAAACAGAAGTCTTACAAGCTATTAGAGGCTGATGATGATGACGAGAATGATGGCTCTGGTTCTGTTGCTTCTCAATCGAAGAAGACTGATAAACGTGTAAAACGGTTTAGAAAAAAGAGTGAAAACCAAGAAGATGAAGATGATGAGGTATACTGCTCATATGCTAGTAATGTTATTAATAATTAATTTACATTTTATTGTGATACCTTGGTATTGATTATGACTATGGTGCTGCAGGGAGTTGCACATTTGAGACAAGAAAAACGGGCTAAACACAAAGCTTCTCAAGAAGAAACAGATGAATCTGAGGTATTTAAGATAATATGACTGTTGTTGATTGTTTATATAAGTAATGCTGGATGATCATTTTCTTGATGATTTTTCTGATACTTTTAAATGATAGTTAATGGTAATTAAGGTCAGATGTTAATTCATAGTGTATTATTGTTATAGTCTGAAGAAGAAAGATTGCGTGACCAACAAGAACGAGAGGAGTTGGAGCGTCATCTAAGGGAAAAAGATGCATCAAGGACGGCAAAGGTTTGGTTTATATAATCAATAATTTTGTTATCGATTTGAACTGATTTTTATTATTTTAAGTATTTAAAGATTATTCACCATCATAATTCTTGTTGAAATAAGATGATAAGTGGTGGGAATCATGTTTTCACAACGATGATCGAATGCATAATTTTTTAACGCTGGATGATGAAATAAGCTATCTGCTGTTTTTAACTTGTTTTATTTTATATAACAGCTGACTGAGCAGAAGTTGTCCAAAAGGGAGGAAGGTATTACATTGCTTAACTTATTTAGTTATATATTCAGAGAAATCTACAATGAATGCTGTGATTAACTTTCTCTTGCTTCACTTATTTGGACAACAGAAGAGGCAATTAGGAGAGCCAAAGCCTTGAAAGAAGACGAAGGCATTGGAACTTTAAGGTCTGAAATGAGCTTTTTCTGAAAATCTCTTTAATTTTTGTCAGATTATGTATTTTTTTATGTTTCGTCACACTAAGCAACAAGCATGGTACTTAAATAACATGGTTGATTGAAACAATTGATGGATTTGAAAATTTGTAATAACTATAGAGCTATAATTTGAATATTTCTCTTATCTATTCTCAGGAAAGTTTCAAGGCAGGAATACCTCAAGAAAAGAGAACTGAAGAAATTGGAGGAAATCAGGTGTGTTGAATTTTTTTTAAAAACTTCTCAACACTACAAATTTGTTATAGGTTGACGGTGATTGTTATAGATGTTTTGTACTAATTTTGTTCTCATTGAAATTCTCTAAATTTCCAGAGATGATATTGAAGATGAACAGTATCTTTTTAATGATGTTAAACTAACCGAAGTTGAAGAGCGTGAGCTAAGGTAATTTTCTTAAAACATGTTTCCATGTGATGTTTTGCCTTTCTTGACACCTATACTGTGTTTTACTGATACGAGTCTTGTAATTCTGCAGATATAAGAAGCAAATATACGAGCTGGTTAAGAAGCGGACTCAAGAGGATGATAACCTTGATGAGGTTATTCTTTGCTTCTTAATAGTCCCCTTCATGTTTTAGATCATTATTGAACTCGTTTTTCCTCAATCATACTCCGGCTAAATTTTAGAGTGTGACCTCACAATGTTATTCTGAATGCAGTATCGGCTGCCTGATGCATATGATGATGAACACGCTCCAAATCAAGAGAAAAGATTTGCTGTAGCTATGGAGCGTTACAGGTAAGAACCCAGTGTTATTCATTCCACGCAGTAACATTTTTCTTCGTTACATATACATTGCTAGACACATGACACATGCTACTTTCCATAACTTATTATGTATCATGCGTCTGCAGAGACTCAAAAGATGGAGATAAGATGAACCCGTTTGCTGAGCAAGAAGCATGGGAAGATCATCAGATTGGTTTGTTCTGCATACCTCAAGTAATTTGTAATCTTTAATCATTAACTTGTTAGTTAAAGAGTCTTTGTTTTGCAGGAAAAGCAACGCTACAGTATGCGTCAAAGAATAAAAAGCAATCTGAAGATTACGAGTATGTATTTTCCTAGTTGCACGTCTTATTATTACTAAGTCAGTGTTTTTTTATTGATGCGATCAATCTCATGTGGTCTATTTTTCTCCAACAGGTATGTGTTTGAGGATCAGATTGATTTCATACAGCATGAGGTCATGGATGGTGTAAATGTATGTACTCTTCCTTATCATGGTGCTGCGGTATATTCTCTTTGCTTTCACCTGGCCCTTTTGTCTAAGTCTTTTTATTTATTTATTTACAGGTTGACAGTGAGTTAGATCAATATGCACATGAAAAATCTATGGCAAAAACAGAACACGAGAAGCTTCTGGTATTACCCCTTTATCTTTGCAGCATTGACTAGTTATATTAATTTACTAACTTACCTTTTCCTGGTTTAATTATTTATCCCTTTTCAGATGAAATTTTATTTTGTTCTCACTTATTATTCTATGTTTGTTCTTTAGGCCGACAGAAAAACCTTACCGATGTATCCGTATCGGGAGTCTTTGCTCAAAGCCGTTGAAGATCATCAGGTCTACCTGAAGTCCTTGCATTACACATTACGTTTCCATGATATTAACAATAATAGAGTGGGCTACAATAACATAATTTTGGTTTATTTCTACTGTGATATATTAGATTCTTGTTATTGTTGGTGAGACTGGTTCTGGGAAGACAACTCAAATTCCCCAATATCTTCATGAGGCAGGGTACACAAAACGCGGAATGGTATATATCCACACATAAATCTTGTTAGTTCATTTGCTTTTAATAATACAAGGTTTCTCCAGAGATCCTAATAGTCTAAACTGATGGTTTTATATCATGTGACACCATTGTAGAGATTTGAACCATTTTATGGTTTAATTATTTTCAAGTCGTTTGATAATATTCATTTTTTGCAGATTGGGTGTACGCAGCCTAGAAGAGTTGCTGCCATGAGTGTTGCTGCTCGAGTTGCTCAAGAAATGGGAGTTAAACTTGGGCATGAGGTATGTATTTAGTGTAGTTTGTATGCTGTCTATGAGAACCTCGTATGATTGGTGTTTTATAGGCTAGTATCATGGTGTCAAATTTCTCAAAATACATGGTTTGAATCTCCTTCTGAAACCATTTTAATTTATGCACTCAGGTCGGCTACTCAATACGATTTGAAGACTGCACCTCTGATAAGACAGTGCTCAAATATATGACTGATGGGATGTTACTAAGAGAGTTCCTTGGTGAACCGGACCTTTCTAGCTACAGGTATGTTGTTTTTTTCACTGAGATTGGTGGCAAGTTTAACCATTTTACCTAAATAATGGGTTACACATGTATTTTCTCGCGTCTTTACACATGTTACATTACATTTTTTACAAGTGCTAAAAAAATAATAAAAGATTAGCGGGTCAACCCACCCTACTTGTTTAAGCCCACCTCTTTTGCATCTTTTAATCAGTATATTACTATTCTATTGATATATTATTATTTTGTATATACAAACTAACGCCAATTAACATGAAAACAGTGTGGTGATGGTGGACGAGGCCCACGAGAGGACACTGTCAACTGATATCCTGTTTGGTTTAGTTAAGGTAATGCTAAAAACTTGAACGCTTTGCATATGTAAAGGCTCTATTTGGATAAATAATTATAATTGCTTTTGTTTAGGAAAAGTTCATCTTTTTGTAGCTTGACCTGTGTTTCTTGTTCTTTTTTATTAGGATATTGCTCGATTTCGTCCGGACCTCAAGTTGCTTATCTCGAGTGCCACTCTCGATGCAGAAAAATTCAGTGACTATTTTGATTCTGCCCCAATTTTTAAAATTCCAGGAAGACGATTTCCTGTGGAAATTTTGTACACGAAAGCACCAGAAGCTGACTATTTAGATGCTGCAATCGTGACTGCTCTTCAAATTCATGTGACTCAGACACCTGGTGATGGTGACATATTGATTTTCCTCACGGGCCAAGAGGAAATTGAAGCAGCCGAAGAAATCCTTAAGCACCGAACACGGGGATGTGGAAGTAAAATAGCAGAATTGATAATATGCCCAATCTATGCGAATCTTCCAACTGAGCTTCAAGCAAAAATTTTTGAGCCGACTCCCGAAGGGGCCCGCAAGGTGGTCCTTGCCACTAACATAGCAGAGACATCGCTAACGATTGATGGCATCAAATATGTGATTGATCCAGGGTTTGTTAAGATGAAATCTTATAACCCTCGTACTGGGATGGAATCTTTACTCGTTACACCTATTTCAAAAGCATCAGCAAATCAACGGGCGGGTCGATCAGGAAGAACGGGCCCCGGGAAGTGTTTCAGATTGTATACTGCATACAATTATTTCAGCGATTTGGATGATAACACTGTCCCAGAGATCCAACGAACTAATCTTGCTAATGTCGTGTTAAGTTTAAAGAGTCTTGGGATTCATGACTTGTTAAATTTTGACTTTATGGACCCACCACCTGCTGAGGCCTTACTTAAAGCTTTGGAGCTACTGTTTGCTCTAAGTGCACTTAATAAACACGGTGAATTGACAAAAGTGGGTAGAAAGATGGCTGAGTTCCCACTTGATCCAATGTTGTCTAAGATGATCGTTGCATCTGATAAGTATGAATGCTCCGATGAGATAATTTCAATTGCTGCCATGCTATCGATTGGAAGTTCCATTTTCTATCGCCCTAAAGACAAACAAGTTCATGCAGACACTGCTCGATTAAATTTTCATATGGGAAATGTTGGGGATCACATAGCATTGCTCAAGGTATGTTGGTAAAAACCATACATTTGTTTATTGTTTAATTTACTTGGAGGTTGATTTTGGCTTGCACAGAATGATTTATTTGCTATAATCTTTTTCAGGAGGTTGACAAACTTGTGGAACACATAAAGTTTGATCGTGGTGTTATGAGAATTACATTCAAGTGAGGAGTATGAAGAGGGCGCGTGACATAAGAGATCAATTGGAAGGGCTGTTGGAAAGAGTTGAAATCGAGTTAAAATCAAATCCTGGTGATTTGGACACAATTAAGAAGTGCATAACTGCAGGTTTGCACATCCACCGAATAGATTACTTGTAGATGTAGAATATAACCACCAGGAGTATTATAAGTTTCTTATAGTCTACATTTTTTAGGATACTTTCCGCACTCGGCAAAGATGCAAATGGATCTTACAGTACCGTTAAACATCGTCAAACTATATATATACATCCCAGCGGTTTAGCTCAGGTACATTATCTTTACATTCAAGTGGTGATTATACCAAGTGGTCTGATTTAAGAAAGACATTACTAATTAATTCTGATAAATCTATAGAATGTTGATTCTAGTTTTCTATTTTTGTTCTTGTGAAGGTACTTCCTAGGTGGGTGGTATACCATGAGCTAGTCTTGACCAGTAAGGAGTACATGCGACAGGTTAGCGAATTAAAACCCGAGTGGCTTGTGGAAATCGCACCTCATTATTATCAGCTAAAGGATGTTGAAGATTTGGCATCAAAGAAAATGCCACGTGGAGTAGGTCGTGCAACCAAGGATTAATATTATTTCAAAAAGATGGGAGATGGCGGGATACTTGGTGTAAATACAATTTTGTTGCCCAGAACATTAGCTGATGTGACGTAGGTGCCATTGCTAATGCTATTGTTACTGTATACGAGAGTCAAGTCACAGTGATGCTAAAATGGCGATAGATAATGTTGTAAGGATTAGAAAACTTAACAGGTCGATTCTTAACCTAGAACTTGGATAATCTGCAATTCTGTACCATGTGATGTAGTTGTAGCATGCTAAGGCTGACTTCGTAACTAGTTACCTGTGGATTCTAACAGTGATTTTGACTTTGACCTCTGGATGTCTTGATTTTCAATTTAAGAAAAAAAGGATTTTAATTTTGTTAATGTGATGCTGTAGGAGATCTTACTGAATGTTTTCGACGGCTCTAACAAGTTCAGTGTGTTTTGTACTTGCTATTTGCATCTACTAATTAACCCGAAGCAAATTTAAAATTACCTATAACCTCTTATTTTGATCAGAACACATTAAAGATCAATCAAGTAAATGTCTCTCCCTCCCATTTTAATAGTCCACTGACGCAAATTTCTTATCGTGAGAGTTAATGGATATTGAAATTTCAGTATTTTGCAGTAATTATATAATTCAGATAGCCGCCTCTAAAACTTTGATTAGTCGGCTGAAACTTACGAGTATATTTTTAAAGTGTGCCAAAATACATTGGTTTGTGCTATGAACATAAAAGACTTGTACAGCACAGCATAATTGCAAGTAAAGGAGGTAATGTTTTTACACACTATTATCATTCAAAGATCAATGATATATTAATGATCCTCCAGAAAAATGTTCAAGGAATGACAATTCATAAGCCGATCCCAACTACTTTCCCAGCAAACGGCGAGTACGTTCATTGGCACCTTTCACTCGGAAATTGATCTCCTCGACATCATCCTGAAGAGGATTGAGGGCTTTGTTTTGCCTAACCAAAATAAATTCACTGTTAGAACACATTAATATCTCAAAAGCTAAAAGTTCAGAGTTCGTTATAAGAGAACACTAACCTCTCGATTTCCGAACCCATGTCAACAGCCATTTCCTTCAGTTCTCCTAATATGTCACTCAAGTCAGAGAGACCGTCATCCTGCTTAGCTTTTTCATACTGTTGTCAAGCCAAAAAAAAATTTAGTTTCACGAAACACAACCAAAATCACGTCTAGGACTTGGCCACTTGTGTTCAATACTTGAAATCTTCAATGGGCATTTTCACGTGAAGAGTGTAATAGTCGTTTTTCATATTCCCTTTAATTCATTTTGAGGGTCGCATTAACAAGATTTTTGTAATGGTTGATGGTGGCATAGTATTTTGCACGTTTATTTTCAAAATATCTGGCAACAATACCAAAAACTGCTACACTGTTACTTAATGGTTGAAAAATGTCCATGACTCGACTCTTTTCACACCTCAACTTTCTGCATTGCATCTGCAGATTCAGGAAGTGGTGTTCTTGAACGTGACGCTCCCTTATTTGGGGTTGTAAGTCCAAGTTTCTCCCTTTGCTCCAAATGGTTACCTTTCTTCCGATCAGGATCATCTGTACAATTATCAAAGCTCAGTAAGCACTAAGCAGTGAGCCCAATTCATCCCAACAAAACATCCTCCCACCCTCATAACTTATAAAATGTTTATAAAAACAGTATTAAACTGTAGAATCGCAGGACTAGGAAAAATTACCTCTGAAGGTAGTAGGTCCTTTTATTGTCTGACCCTTTTTAGGCTTCCAAGTCCTAGAAAAAATTCCGCCAAGACTTCCTAAAAGCTTCTCCCCCTACAGAAAAACAAACACATTAAACCAAATAGATTCTAATTTAAGCACTACGAAATTTCATTTCAATTATAACTACATACCCTGCTGAGATCCTGCTCGATGTCTGCTGCAGAAGCATGGGTTCGATTAATCTGCTCGCCCTGCTGATGCAAGGTAATCATCGTGTTGGTCGCACCTTCTCTTATATCCTCTGCAATCTTTAATGCACTATGCACAGCTTTTGTAGTTTCTTCTGCCTTATACCCTGCATAATGCTCAAGTTCTTGAACACTTTGGTTCTCCACGCCGCCAGAATCAACAAAATCGTTCCTGTATTTGTTTCTTGATGCATATGATGTTCCATTAACCTCATTACTATCAAAAAGGCTGGCTCTTGAATCCGGGGTCAATGAAGAAGGCTTATGGGTTGACTTTTTATCGATCTTATCATCTGAATCGAATGGGTTCGTGCTAGGTTGACTTGGGACTCGAGAGTCAGCTGTGTTTTGTTTAGCAGTTCTGTGAAAATGAGGTTTCTTATGCCCAAACATACTTGAATTCTGCTGGTTTCAATTATGAACGATAATATGGTCGTCCTGAAAACAACGAGGAAACAACGGACGATTAAGTAAGTAGTTCAATGATCACAATGAGTTGACTTTTATCAGATTAGAGTTGACTTGATAAGTTATGATCATGGTAAACTTTTAACCAAACATCATGAACAAATTCTTTGATGACTACTAATTTGTGATTTCTTAGGCTATGATAGCAAAATAAGCTTTCTAATTAAAAACTGTTCCACCACTTCAAATATTGTTAACCAAACCAACCAAAGTACCAAACTTCAAGAACAAAATTAAAACTTAAAATATTAACCTAACAGTAATAAATTTCAAAATATTTCTTGATTATTCTCATCAGTCAAATTATATAAAAACTATAAATTCTTCAATATTGTCTTGATCATCTAAACAGAATTCACAGAAAAAATAATTTATATGTGATTTTATCAAATAACAGTCGACTTATCTAGTCTTTACATCAAAATTAACTCTTTAAATCAATAAAGCTTAAACTCCACCATATGAATTATTAGTCAACCAAACATCAAGAACATATAAAATCTTTATATAAGAAAATACCTAAAAACAATAAACTTTAAAAATTTCTTAATCAAGAAAACTAAAAAACACCATGAATCAAGAAACTAACAAAAACCCAAATAAATTATATATTTATATGATATGGGTATGATCTTAATAACATAAATTTCAAAACTTTAAGCCTAAAAAGATGAAATTTAGTACCTGTAAATATGACAAGAAACTGAATATGCAAATGGAAAAGATGGGCCAAATATATAAAAAGGTTAAAAGTTGGGGGAAAGTATTAAAAAAATGTTGAAGAAAAAGTCTCGGACGGGTGACGAATATTTAAGTTGAAAAGTTTGGGCAATTTGTTGTTTTTATTGTTTTGAGTAATGTTTTGAAAATCGGGTTTTGAATCGACCCCGGTCGAGTCATCGGGTTACCGGTTTAACCGGTTGGACCGCCGGGTCAACCCGGTTTTATATATATATATATATATTTTCAATAATTAGAAAGAAAGTATGTATATAAATCATGAAATATTTTATATATTAAGCCTAAAGACTATTTATTAACAAATATAACATGTAAAATTAAAATTACGTCGCAAATATATACAATTAACATATTTTATTTATAAAAAAATACGAAAAAACCGAAACCCGGCCGGGTCTCATGACCCAGGTCACTCCAAACCCGGTCAAACCCGGCGGGTCAAATCGGGTTTCGAAAATATGAAACCCGGTTTAATTTGACTTGTTTTTTCGGCCGGAACCGGTTCAACCGGTTGACCTGGCCGGGTCGAACCGGGTTTCAAAACAGTGGTTTTGAGGATGTTTTATATGGAAGAATGAAGTGGACTTTTGGGTTTTGGCTTCAAGATTCCAATTACCAATTCTTGAGATGTCTTATCATTTTTCTTATATAAATTAATTAAAAGTAATTTTAATAGTCGAGGATTATATTTGATTAATTTAAGAGTGTTTTATTACTTCATAATTCATCAATAAATATAATACTTATTACTAACAAAAAAATGTAGACGTTGTATGTGTCAACGATATTCACATTCTTACTTCACTTCCTAAAAATATACTGTAAGAAACTCGACCAATGTGTGTTTTTTTTCCTTTCAAAATGTATATACTTCCAGTTTTGATAGCTTTTCTAGAAACTCTTTGAAATTAATAGCTGTCAATATGCGTATTCGTGTTATGCTTTTTTTTGTTGCAATAATGCACATTTTATCCAATATTCAAATACGCGCTTCTACCTTTCATCATTGACTTGACACTACTAAAGATACGATTTTCGAAAATATGTATGCATCGCACGGGTCTCGTAACCTAGTATAATTAAATAGTTAAGATAAACTCATTTTAAACATGATTAGGTAATACGTGTGAATTTATCTATTAAAATTAAGATCGTTTGAAGCATAGACGGAACTTGAACAATTTTAGTGGGGGGCCTAAAAATTTTCTCGGGAGGGCCAAACACGAAATTTACAAAAAGTACCCTTAAGTTCTAAAATATTTACACTATCAACCCCGAATCTTGGGAGGGCCATAGCCCCCCGGGTCTACATGAAGGTCCGTCCTTGGTTTGAAGTAAAATTTCGACGTAACCACGGGTTAATACCACCTCATTAACCACAATTAGTATAAAGAAGATGGAACAATATTTTTGAATAGTTGACCATTTTGAAAACGTTTCATTAGTAGTGTTAAGTCAAGACGAAAAGTTGAAGCGCGTATTTAAATATTGGATAAAATGTGCATTACTGCGAAAAAAGAACATAACACAACTATAAAAACTCATTAACCTATCATGGTACCCATAATGTTTTTAGAGTTGATTAACATAAACGTATTTATGATATGAAGAATCAGTCATTAACCTTAAAAGTCAAGCCAACCCCAACTCTAGAAAGATTCGAGGACGTTTGGTTTATATTAGAGAATTACATACCCATCACCAATGTGAGATTTAGAAAATGCATACTTTTATGAGTTTCATATCCATTTAAAAAAACCATAATTTAAACCACTAGACTGAGAATGAAAGTCATTCTCGTACCCCAAGCCAAACACACCCTCATGTGTTTCGTTTAATACCAAGAAACTAGTATTCTTGTAGAGTTGTAGGTTAAACACAACTTCTTTTATATACCCTTTATAAAAATCTTAATTGTTGGCTTCCACGTACTGTCGATGAAATCAAAGCTATGGTTCAGAAACAAATTGAGGAGGATAAACTTCGGCAGCTAGTGATTATGAACTTAGCCGTTGAATTTGAAAATGCGAGCACAACTAAAGATGATATGCGAAAAGCATATGAGGAATGCGGAAAAAATAGAACAACTTAAAACTAAATTTGTTTTGATGCCTTTAAAAACAAATAGGACTATTGTGTTTTAGTTTTCGTATTATAATATGTATTTTTATTTAAATTAATGAAAATTTAGTTTGCTTATTTCGTACGTGTACATCTATGCAACAAATATTTTTCCCTTTATAAATATCCTTACCCTCATTCATTTCAAAAACTCTCTCAACTACCATTTCAAAAACTATGGCTACTGAACCAAATGACGTGAGACTACAAATCCTTATTAACTTCGAGAAGAATTTGATATGAAAGCCGCACTGGAAGAGGAAATGATGAACTTGTTTCGTCGCTTTTGTGATAGAATTTGTGTTCGCGGCCAGATAGTCCCCTTGTCGACCACGGTCGAGAAATTCTCGAAAAGTTGACGAGAGACGACATGCGAAACGCAAACCACATGATGTTGGCCAGGGAGGAATTGCTTCGAAGCATGGATGAGAAGGAAGAATTCATTAGGAACTACAAAGCGATGTAAATGGCCAACCATTGCCATGTGATGTCGTAGAAATAAGGCTGGCCATGTAGTCGTGAAATTTGTGTTTTATTTTCCGTAATGTGTTAAAATTTCGTATTGTAATTTGTATTTTTATTTAAATGAATGAAAATTTAGTTTGTTTGAATTCATATTGTAATTACCCTAACGGATAATTTTTTCCAACGAATATTTCCCCCCTATAAATACCCATTTACCTTCATTCATTTTAAACACAACTTAGCATTTATACTCTCTAACAAAATATCTCGACAAAACACTCCCCGAAACACAAAACGATACCATAACTCACCATTCATAGCTCCAAAACAACATAATGTTGGCGGTTCTTCATCACAACCAAATATGCATCGTCCTTCGTCTTCCATTCATCCATTTGGTGGTGAAATACGGTTAGGATAATACCAAGTCCTGCTGGTATTCTTCAGGAGGCGAAGCTCCGTAATACCAGTCTTGTACGCCGAATGCACTGGGTGAGCTAAGTGTAACACTCAAAGATCATTCCGTTACAATTTCTAGTACAATTCATCACAAAGTTCTTTCAGAGGGGGGTCATGGAAAGTCTATCACTGTCGGAGTTGTTTTGATACTTCATGACATATCAGTGTTTACCCCTAACCCATCAACCTATTATCTTTTTTTTGAACAACGGATTTTATTAAGAAACTAGCAAGGAGCTAGAATTACAGAGAAATCAAAGAAGGGTTTTTAAGCCAATCATCCCAACTGAACGATGCATTACATCTAGACTTACACCAATAAAAAGATATGGAAACAACATCATCAAAAATAATCGCCTTTGAAGGTTTCTTCTCCTCGAATAGAAGTTTGTTTCGATAAGACCACACAAGCCACGAATAAACCAAAAAAGGACACCTTGGATCATCATCTAAACTTTAGACTGAAGACGTCAACGAGGGCCATCCAGTTGACCATTCAGTGAGGGGTTAACGTCTGAATATTCGATATCCATCAAGAACTGATTTTGCGCGCAATTCTGTTCTAACGAAAAAACAACTAAAAATATATGTTCGTAGATTCAAACCCCCTATCACAATTGGGACAAAGGATATAATCGATCTTATTACCTCTGCGAAAATATTGAATCTATAGGAAGCGCTTCCAAATTTGATTTTCCAAGATAGAATATTCACCTTAATCGGGACATTTTAATCAAAGTGTTTTAGAATTCCACCGTAAGAGTCGTTGATCATCAATAAATCTCCGAATAGAAGCGACAGAAAACCCCCCGATCCCTCTAAAGACCAGAAACCATCCTATCAGGACCGGATTATGCAAGATCGGATTGAGGCAGGTGTAAGCTCCTTGAACTGAGACTGCCGATTCCTCTCTAATGCTTCGACGGAAGTTTTTATCAAGGCTGGGTCATTAAGCTTCATACAAATTGTGCTCTTTTAATATTATCAAGATCTTAAATAAGGGGAAATAGCATGCTTCAAAGGATGCTGCCATCCATATATCGTCCCTGAATTTCGTTAGTTTCGTCATTGCCCACTTTTTTATACATAAAATCTAGCATGTTAATACCTTGATCTTTCAACTTCATGTCTTCAGTAATAATATCCCTCAAGCATGACCTGCTGGATATTTAGAGACTTTATGTTTTTATATTTTTTGTACCTCACCATCATCTCGTAAATAGCCTTAATTACTCTAGCCTTAAAGAATCATTATGGGAATATAATCTCCAGAACCATTTTCTTCAATAGGCTCTATTAAGAGCAAAAGGCTTGAAACTCCAAGGCACCCTTTTTCTTTAGCCGCCAAACACTGTTCATTTACCCAAGATAAATTTGTTACTTTTGAGCTCAGTGTCCATTAAAAAATTGGCATCGGATAGATTTCAAGCGAACGAAGCACGTTAAAGGAATTTAAAGATTGGAAATGTGAAATTATGGTATCACCTAAGAACGATTTAAGGTAAAGTAAGCCTACCTCCATTTGAAAGGGACTTTAATTACCAATTGGTTAAGCGAGATTTCACCTTATCAATATTCCGTCCAAGCTTGTACACGGGGACTGTTTTGTACCTCCACTGTTGACCTAAGTAAGTAAACGGCGTATTAAGAATTAGACAACCGAGTTTGTAAGCCGCTACTTTGATCTTTCATCTCCAACATTAAACTCATAATCTTGCTTTTAGACATATTGATACGTAATCCGAAGCTCGAAAGAAGCCAATCCAAAAAACATGAACAAGAGTATTAATATTATCATCACACCATTGACCACAAAACACCAGCATCGTCCGCATAGACATATGAAAAAAGATTTCACCAAAGGACTTAGATGATTCCTTTGAAATAAACCGACGTCCACAACACTTTGAAATGATAAATGTAGGCTCTCCATAATTAAAATAAAAAGGAACGGAGATAAAGGGTCACCTTGCTTAAGCCCTTTGAAGAATTGAAATTCTTCCGTAGGACTCCCGTTTATGATGATGGAACCCCTCGAAGATCTTAAACACTTTTGAATCCAATCGCGCCACTTATTGCCAAAACCGAACTTTTTTAGAACATCATCCAAGAAATCCCAACGAACCGAATCATAAGCCTTTTCGAAATCAACCTTGAAGATTAAGGATTGCTTTTTCTTGGACTTACACCATTGAATGACCTCATTAAGAATGAATGGCCCATCTAAGATTTGTCTATCTGAAATAAAAGCGGATTGAACTTCATTAACAATATCACCCAAAACTCCCACAAGACGATTGGCCAAGATCTTAGCTATGATTTTGTAAATGCTTCCAATAAGACTAATTGGTCTAAAGTCTTTAACCAAATTAGCGTCATGAACTTTCGGGATTAAGGCTATGAAACAAGCATTACATCCCTTGGGAATGTCACCGAAGGTAAAGAAATAATTAACCGCCGCAAACACATCATTTTCAATACATGTCCAAAATTTTCTATAAAAGCCAAACGAAAATCCATCCGGTCCAGGAGATTTGTCGGAACCACAATCCCACACCGCCTTCTTTACTTCCTCTTTAGACACCGCACCTTCTAATTCAGTTTGTTGATCGATAGAAATAGTCTTAGGAAAATTCATATCAATAAGAATTCGATTAGCAGAAGGTTTTTCAAATCTTTTCCGAAAATGAAGAAAAAATTCAGATTTTACAACTTTCGGATTATCTTGCCACTTACCATCAACCATAATACCTCGAATGTTATCTTAACGTTACATTGAGGAACATGGTTAAGGTTTTCCACAAGGATACGGTTTAGAGTTTGTGAATGTTTACGTTTTTAATTTCGTACGTTTACATTTTTAATTGTCTATGTAACGTTTTTAATTTATGAATAAAAAAAGTTTTAGTTTTGAATAAGAAAAATGGTTTGTCTGATGAGAGTGGCGGTGACGAATAAGTGTGAAAGGTGAGGGGCAGTGAGAGTAAAAAGTTAAAGAGAGAAAGGTGATGTGACGCTAATGTGTCCGGTGACGAGGTGTTTTTTCCGGTGACTCATAAGAGTAGCCTGAGTTATGTCACCAACAAATTGTACAAGAGAACAAGACTACAAAACACAAATGGCCGAATCTAGGCCAATAGCATTATTATATGACAACCTGTACAATTGTCTTTGGATTTGAACATTTTGGTCACAGATTACACACAGTTGAACAGAAAACTTATAACTTACTTTTATAAAATAAAAAAATAAAAAAACCAATGATAAATAATCCAAAGCAACACAAAAACATACTATGATACCTTCTGACTCTTTCAACAAGAACATACATTTTGTCTCCCAGTGCAACCGGCAATCACACAAACAAAGTTTTTTTGGAGTTTTGGGCATGATGGTAACTCAGCCGCCATATATGAATGGGGTGAGTTTTACCACACGGATGTTCTTTCGATTCAATTGAGATTGGTGCTAAGACTTGATATGTAACTGATCCACCGCACTCTGCAACTTCACTATTCACTTCAGCACCGCCATATCAAATAGATGCTTCTTTGCTGAAGCACAAACTTTGGGATGATGGCTAAGAATATATCAAGAACCTGTATCATGTCCCAGTTTTAGTAATGCTGACAATAGGCAAATATGGAGCAAGTAATATTAATTTATTGGGGTTGTGAAATACAAAAAATGTCTTTGGATGATCCAACTTTACGAGGTAAAACCGTAAAACTATATGATACAATTACACTCCCAACAGGGTCATGTTGAACAGCTTTACGCACTTTTCGATTAAGAGAAAAATGATACCGATTACACCAACCAACATATATGTGGCAGAACTGCAAGAGGGGTTTCCATCATTAGTTTGCATATAAAAAGATTTACACGGACGTAAGTATGTATCTTCGTTTTGCCAAATGACTTGAACTATACATGTTTTCACTTTGACCATCAAATTATCTACATAAGTTTCACTACAAACAGCAAAAATATATATTTGAACGACAACTAAATATCTCACAGCATTTACACCACAAACTATCACACACGTCCTAAGCGGGACTTAACTCACAACCATTTGGTTGGGGAGCTTCTTACACAACATGATTTACCGTAAAAGCATAGATGCAAAAGTATTGACAAACTAATATACTAACCTCTAAACCTTGCACACAACTTGATTAATGAATTCTTGGACATCAACTGCTAAGCATTGGGAAGACCTCGAACATCAGCGACTGTTTTACTTCGTTCTTTTTTAATCTTGGTTGCAAAAAAGGATGAAACAAAAGAAACTATAAATCGCATGCAAATCAAATAGATCAGTTACAGAGTTAAATTCTTTATTTTAATACCTGAGATTCCAACTCAGTTATTCTTTGTAAAGCTCGTTGTTCTATACATGCACGTTTTTTATATTCTTCTTCAAGCAATCCAGTTAACTGATATCTTAACTCCGCCATTTCCTGAGCTAAATCTTCAGCTTCTTCATTTGCCTTGGATTTTTCGTCTCTTAGTTGTTCCTGCCAACAATTTGTGTTTAGAATAGAGTAATTACTTCTGTCTATTTGAAAATTTCATATCACTTAAATGTAACCTACCCTTAACTGCTTCACAAGAAGTTCATATTCTTGTACTTGACATGATAATTTCTTCATTTTGTTGTCTGGATCCGCATGACTTTCTAATAATTTGAGCTTCATCCTCAATTCTTTATTTTCATCAACTAAGCGAGTAACATTTTGAGCATCTTTTATTTGAATCTTGTAGTTTTTAGTCATTTCCTGCATCTTACAATGACCTTGAGCAACTTCTTCCTGGATTTTATTAGCTTCAAGAAAACTTTGTTCCATGGCGATCAAATCAAGCTTCATGCTTTCTATGTCGCATTGGATATCTAAAGTGATATTTGAAATGAACTCTTCTAGTTTCTCTATACATAACGTTGAATTACGCAACTCATGTTCTTTGTTCTCTAATTTATCCATCAAATTCAACCTCTCAGAATTGCTAGCCTTCAACTCTTGCTCTAAATTTCTCACAATTCTATCCAAATCTTCCTTTGCACAGAGTTTCGACTCTAGATTGTGAATATAACCGGTCATATTGTTTATCTCCGTATCCTTTGTGTTCAGCTGGTCCTGCAGGTAATCTGTGAAGAGTATTGCAAATTTGCAATAAGTCAAGCCTACACATAGATCTGCCCTGTGAGCAGAGTGCGCCTTACTTGGATTGAATATTCAACAAAATTTTAAAAACCAAAGTTGCTCTTTTGTAAAATGTTTCATAGTGAATTTGAACAGAAAAACAGTAACACTACCTATTTCTTGTGAGCAGTTACTCAGCTCTCTTTCCAAATCTTGGATACGCTTCTTGTCATTACTCCGAGTTTCAGATACAGTTTTTGCATGAGATTCCAGGCTCTAAATCAAGTAAATTTTCAGATCAAAACTATTGCACATATCACATCCAATCATAAATTCATTTTTCTTAAGAGCGACATTACATAGTTACACTGAATACATAAAAATATTTACTGTACATACAGGTAAATTAAGCAAAAAGGCACGCCTTGAATCTTAACTATGGATAATAACATTTGTAGATCTTAGTAATAGCTAGTGAGGAAAGAATACGCATAATTAACCATATATAATAGCGTTTGGGAAGTAATGAGTGAAGAAACATGATAACTTACCCGAAAGAGTTCAATGCTCGATTCTTTCAGCAAGTCCTTTTCTATCCTCAACTACAACCGGAAACGATAAAAACTTATAAGTGCCAAAGTACATCGATGTGACTTCTAAAGCTGAGATACTTAACAAGTGATATTTTCTGAGCAAGATTTTGGGAAATTACAATAGATTTTATATACTTCTTCTGTACCATACTTCTTCCTCGTTCTTGCAGTCCTATATAACGTCGTAGCCGCAAGCAATATGTAAAATTTACTCATATAATCATAGGGGATAGATAAGTAGGCCTATTATATTATGGGGAGAAGTTTTTAACTTGTTTTTATCGATTGACGCTCTATTCTATGCGCATACTGTCCGGAAAGAATCTAACATTTATTCAGGGTATTTAATAAGCTATCTCTCTAAATGCATCATCCATTCACCTTGCATACATAATTGTATATACAACTCTAAGAACATCAGAATGGTGGTCCCACATAATCTAAAAAATCTCAATCTATCACATTTACATTGTTGATACAACAAAAGGCATTTCATCTTAAACTAATTGGGTTAGTTTTTAGACAATGCAAACCAACAGCAAACACATTTTCATCGACGACGATACATGAGTCAGGTTTAAAACCAATACTAAAGCTTTAAAAGCGTCATTGAATAATGTGCGCATAAGCGGACATTGCTATCTTATACTTGATTACGCTCACGCAGTCACGCGATCACGAATTTACTTAGTGTGTTAAGTGTTCACCTTCTTCCTTTTCGACCATATCTTATTTTACTGTGAAACCCTATTTACTTATGCATAGCTCAATGAGGCCATAAACGAAATCCCATTCCGAAAACAATTATCAACCACTTGCACTTATCTAAAACATTAAATTGGCGCGAATAACAAAATAAAAAGACCAATCCTATTTTAGCATATCACTGATAACAAATATATTTAAGATCAAAATTTACGATAAAAAAAGCGAACCTCTTTACATCTAGCCTCAAACTGTAACAACTCCTCATCATCCAAAAAACAATTGCTGCCACTACTTGAACAAGTAGATGACATCTACAACATTTTAAAAACATCACAAAAAAAATATATTAGCAAACACAACACTTTAATGTAACAAATAACACCCAATAATCCTAAAAACTAATTTGCAAAATCCTTAATATAAAGACCTTAAAATAAAAATATAATTTCCAAATCTAGAAAAAAATATGAACAAACATCCTTAAAAAACCCAAGATTAAGGAAGAGGGGAAACCTTATTTTTCTGGGGTTATGGTTAGTCGATGAATTTGTGAGAAAGGGTTTGATAACGATAAGAAATTATTAAAATGAGAACTGAATATTTGGGTTTTCGTAGGTTGTTGTTGTTGTGTAGAGATTTCAATTTGAATTAAAAATGGGATTGCTTTTATTAGGAAAAACATTTTTTGTTCCAACCTGGCTTTTATCCATTTTATAATTCAATTTATTTTTTTTAACGGCAAGTTAGTACGATACCATCGTTAGTGAGTCAGAGACTCGACGCATCTGAGTGGACAGAGCCCAACACAGATTCTCACCTAGAAGGAAAACTCAGTGAGACTCGAACCTGAGACTTCATGATAACAACCTCCCCCAAAGCTCCTTACGAGACCTCAGGTGGCCAACTGAGCCAAGCCCAGTTGGTTATAATTCCTCTTTATTAGCCATCCCGATTTACGATGTCGTGTGAAAAAGTGTTGTCATAATAGCATTTTGTCGCATAACACTAGAGTCTATCACGACATCAAAAACACTTTTCCCTCTATAACACCACATTTTGGTGCCGTTGTGCACCTCTAGACCCCACTAAAACACAAATACACTACATAAAAAAGGAAAAACCGGACCATCTGGGCTGACAACGATGGTGCGAGACAGAAAAACGCGAGGTCCGGTTTAAGGGTGGTGTCGTCAGGTGGTGTTTTAGGGGAAAATGCAAGGGAAAACGTAAGGTATCTTTTTTTTTAGCAAAATGTACCTTATCTTCTTATAATAAGTGTTCACTTTCAATATGCATAAAAATTCTAAAAATCTCACTAATTACACACTCTACTAATTAAATATCAATTTTTTCTACTAAAACATCTTCTCATTGATTAAAGTACAAAGTATAGACTTATTTTGAGACATCACAAAATAGAAATGTAATAAGACGAGGCTAGTAATTTATTAGTTCATTTTTCTATTTTTCTTTGTCACAAAATATTTATTCACTTTGATATTTTAATCAATCGGGAAACAAATTAGAGCAAATATGATATTTGATTAGTAAAAATGAAAATTGCTTAATTTGCGTGCATTTTTAAAAGGGTTAATGGCATATAATAGCAACGTACTTTCTCATTTGAGCCATTATCAGATATGAACTCCAAAAAGTATCACAATACCCATCGAACTTTATATGAACTGATCTATATCAGCAACTTGACCATTTTTTCTTACAAAATTCACGCCATGTGACACATGTACATGTCATGTCACTTCTTTTAGAGCGTTAGGTTCCATGTCAGCCCCTAATACACACCGTTAGGTTGTCTTCCCTAATAAAAACACATATAACCCTAACACTAACGCATACAACCTAACGGTGTGTATTAGGGGCTGACATGGAACCTAACGCTCTAAAAGAAGGGATATGACATGTACATGTGTCTCATGACGTGAATTTTGTAAGAAAAATTGGTCAAGTTGCTGATATTGGATCAGTTCATATAAAGTTCGATGGGTATTGTGATACTTTTTGGAGTTCATATCTGATAATGGGTCAAATGAGAAAGTACGTTGCTATTATATGCCATTAACCCTTATTTAAAAAATGAACTTGTAGATTAAGATAGATAAAGTACCTTTTGTTTCAAGTTATATAGTAGAAAAACATGTACTACTATAATGACAGGTACATAAAACTATAAAAGTGTTTGATAAAAATTAGAGAACAAATTGCATACAATGTACATTTTTTTATCGATTACATATCGATTTTATGATTTGTGATTGAGAAGATTATAAAGAAGAATTGTAGGAATATAAAAAAAATGACGGCAACTAGCTATGATAACAAAAGAAGCATCCATTAAGGTTTATGGCTTTAATGATCGGAATATATATCAACTGATTTCGGGAGACGAGCTTTCAATCAGAAGCCGCAAGCAAGCGATATTGGTTGAAGACACACGTCAAGGTCAAGGGTGTGATCCCTATTCTCAAACCTTAATTTTTCAAAACCCTAATTTCTTAATCATTATTTTTCATAAACCTTAATTTCTTAATCATTATTTTTTGTCGTTATCTGATCCCTATTCTCAAACCCTAATTTTTAAACCTTTTCTCAAACCCTAATTTTTCAAAACCTTTTTTCAATTTTCAATGGGAACCTTTCGCTCTAAGGAGGACGATGTTCAACAGATCTCTACTTCGGTATTCGTCACTAACTTCCCTGATCAATTCTCTGCTAAAGATCTTTGGAACACCTGCAAGCAATATGGGTATGTCGTCGATGCTTTTATCCCTAATCGAAAATCGAAAGCTGGTAAAAGATTTGGTTTTGTTCGTTTCATTAAAATCTTTGACGTGGATCGTTTGGTTAATAATTTATGTACGGTGTGGGTCGGACGTCATAAAATTCACGCTAACCTTGCTAGGTTTCAGAGGCCGCCTCTGTACAAAAACAATAATCAAGCCAAAATTGGGGAAAGCAGGCATAATTTAGGCGTGCCTCTTAAAACTAAAGGGCCAAATGGGACCTCTAATTCATACGCTCATGTGGTTAAAGGTTCTCAATCACATAATCTAGACTCGGAAAACATTCCAGCAATGATGCTTGATGATTCATGCCTGAACCAACAAAACTTCAATTGTTGTTTGATGGGTAAGGTAAAAAACTTTGAGTCCTTATCTAACTTGAAGGTGGTCCTGGTTAATGAAGGTTTCGACAACATTGATCTCAAATATATGGGTGGATACTGGGTAATGATCAAGTTTCAATCGGAGGAGGCAAAAAAGACTTTTCAATCTAATGTGGGTATTGGTACTTGGTTCGCAAAGATTCAACAAGCATCAACTGACTTCTTTGTTGAAGGGAGGGTTGCATGGGTAGATATAGAAGGCGTTCCTTTAAAAATGTGGTCTGATAATACATTCAAACGCATTGCTTCTAAGTGGGGTACCTTAATTCATGCTGATTCTCATGAGGACGGGAATTTCTACACAAAAAGAATCTGCATCAACACGAATATTACATCTAATATTCTTGAGTCGTTTAAAATCATTTATCGTGGTAAATTGTTTTGGGTTCGAGCTAAAGAGGTTCCTGGCTGGGAACCTGATTTTATGGAGGATAACGATGACGACTCGGACAACGATGATGATTTGATTAATGACTTAAAAAAAGATGAAGAATTGGAAGGTGATAGTGATACGGAAGCTGTTCCAGACACAATTTTTGATGATGCCTCAATCCACATTAATGCCGAAAATGCTTCTGTAGAAAAACAAAAGACGCATTCAGAAGACCCTTTCAACATATACAAACTTCTCACCAAGAATAAGGAGAACAACCACAAAGAATTCAATTTGGAAGACAGTTTGAAATACCCCCCAGGTTTTACACCTATAAATGATAATGTCAATTCAGAAGGGCAATCAAACAAGTTTACAGGCGAGCGTTTAAACAATATTCAAGAGGAAGTTCTGAAAGATAAGTTCAACGAAGATGCAGCGGAGTCCACATGTTCTGGACATTTTAAAAAATCTAATATTTCACGTACAGGTGGATCTATATTACAAGTGATGGAGGAAATGGTTAAGGTGGGACATACTATGGGCTATAACATGGAGGGATGCATTAAAAACATAGAAGAGATCATCAAATCCCAAGGAGTGAACGATGTCAATCGATGAACTTTATGTCTCTTAACATCCAAGGCCTTGCCCAAAAGGCCAAAAAAGATTGGGTTAAGGAGTTATGCGTGACTAACAAGGTTAATTTTTTAACTTTACAGGAAACAAAAATGGAGAACATTGATCTCTTTAGTATCAAGAGATGTTGGGGAAATCTTGCTTTTGATTATGCTCACAGTGCTTCCGTTGGTAACTCGGGTGGGATTTTATGTGTTTGGGATCCTAAATCTTTTAGCAAACTTAATGCTACTATCTCAGACTATTTTGTCATGGTAAGAGGTGATTGGATTCCTAACGGTACTAAACTTCTCATCATTTCGATATATGCCCCTCAAGATCTTAGTGAAAAGAAGATGTTGTGGGATTACTTGTCTCATGTGATAGCTCAGTGGGCAGGTGAGGTTGTTGTTATGGGGGACTTTAATGAAGTCCGGAAAAAAGATGAAAGATTTGGTTCGGTTTTTAATGTGCATGGAGCTAATGCGTTTAACTTGTTCATTTCTAATGCGGGCTTAGAAGAAGTGCCTTTAGGAGGATGTTCTTATACCTGGTGTCATAAATCTGCTTCCAAGATGAGCAAACTTGACCGTTTTCTTATCTCCGAAAGTCTTATGAATTCATGTCCAAATATTTCTGCTATCACATTGGAACGCTTCTTATCTGATCATCGTCCAATCTTAATGCGTGAATCTCATTACGATTACGGACCTGTTCCATTTAGGTTCTTTCATTATTGGTTCGAAATTAAAGGTTTTGATAAATTTGTTGAAGATTCTTGGAAAGAAGCTGTTGTGGTGGAGCCAAATGCTATGACTAAACTGATGAAGAAACTGAAACACTTGAAAGAAAAGATTCGCTTATGGAACAAAGGAAATACGATGTCCTCAATTAACAGGAAGAGAACTCTTAAATCTGATCTTGCTGATTTGGACTTGATAATAGACAAAGGCTGTGGTGATGTAGAGATCGTAAACAAAAGAGCTAATGTTGTCAGATCCCTTCAAGAATTAGAGAACCTTCAATCATTGGAAGCTGCCCAAAAATCAAAGATTAAATGGGCAATCGAGGGCGATGAGAATTCTAAGTACTACCACGGAATTCTCAATAAAAAAAGAAGTCAGCTAGCCATTCGTGGCATTTTGGTCGATGGTAACTGGATTGACTCCCCTCACCTGGTTAAACGGGAATTTCTGTCTCACTTTAAAAATCGTTTTGATCACCCACAAGATTCTCGTCTCCAACTTGATCTAAACTTTCCAAATACGCTACAGCCTGATCAAATTATCGACCTGGAGTGTGATGTGTCAAAAGATGAAATAAAAAGGGCGGTTTGGGATTGTGGTACCGATAAGTCTCCTGGCCCCGATGGTTTCACGTTCGGTTTCTATCGTCGTTACTGGAATATTTTAGAGAGTGACGTGGTTGATGCTGTGACGAGTTTTTTTCATCATGGTCAGTTTCCTAAAGGCAGCAACTCTTCGTTTATTGCCTTGATTCCGAAAACTCGCGATGCTAACATGGTCAAAGACTTTAGACCTATTAGCTTAATTGGTAGTATGTATAAAATCATTGCCAAGATCTTGGCGAATCGCCTTGTTCTCGTTCTGGGTGATCTCGTAAATGAAGTTCAATCAGCTTTCATTGCGGATAGGCAAATCCTCGATGGTCCATTTATCCTAAACGAAATTGTTCAATGGTGTCAATCGAAAAAGAAGCAGTCTTTGGTTTTCAAAGTGGATTTCGAAAAGGCTTTTGATTCGGTTCGATGGGATTATTTGGACGACATTTTGAGAAGGTTCGGTTTTGGTGAGAAATGGTGCTCTTGGATTCAAAGTTGTCTTCGATCATCTAGGGGTTCGGTTATTGTGAATGGTAGTCCTACGGAAGAATTTCAATTCCACAAAGGTCTCAAACAGGGTGATCCTTTATCTCCTTTCTTGTTCATTTTGGTTATGGAAACATTACACATCTCATTCCAAAGAATAGTTGATGCTGGTATGTTCAAAGGTATTATGTTAAGTCCCTCTCTTCAACTTTCCCATTTGTTTTACGCCGACGATGTTATTTTCATGGGTCAATGGAATGAGTCAAATCTTGATACGATTGTTCAAGTTTTGGAATGCTTTCACCGTGCATCAGGTCTTCGTCTCAACATGTCTAAAAGTAAGTTAATGGGGATTTATGTGGATGCTGACAAAGTGGCTCAAGCAGCTAGAAAGATTGGTTGTGTCACTCTTAAAACTCCATTTACTTATTTAGGTTCGAAAGTGGGTGGCCATATGTCTAGAATCCAGTCTTGGAATGAAACGATCGAAGCAATGGCTTCTCGTTTATCTAAATGGAAGATGAAGACTCTTTCGATAGGAGGTAGATTAACCCTTCTTAAATCGGTTCTAGGATCGATGCCTATTTATCATATGTCTATATTCAAAGTTCCTATGAAGATTCTGCAACGTATGGAATCCATTCGTTCACATTTTTTCAATGGTTCTGATCCTCTTGCTAAAAAACCGACTTGGGTGAAATGGACAAATGTGTTAGCTTCTAAAGAAAAAGGCGGCCTTGGAATTTCAAGCTTATACGCTCTGAATAGAGCTCTCATGTTTAAATGGGTGTGGCGTTTCCTTTCTCAAAACTCTTCACTATGGGCGAACGTCATCAAATCTATTCATGGAGATCACGGAAAAATTGGTAAACAGGTGAAAGTCTCTTATCCTTCTATTTGGCTCGACATTGTTAAAGAGGTGGATTTGTTAAAGAAACGGGGTTTAAATTTACTCAGTTTCGTTAACAAAAAAGTGGGCAACGGTTCAGATACTTTGTTTTGGGAAGAAACTTGGCATGGGGATGTTGCGTTTAAATTTTTGTTTCCAAGGGCTTACGCACTGGAATCTTGCAAAAACATTGATGTTGCTTCTAAGTTATCTCAAAACAGCTTGGCTTTCACTTTCCGTCGTGAACCTAGGGGAGGAGTGGAGCAAGATCAGTTTGATTCTCTGAAGGCGATGGTGGAAGGTACTTCTCTCGTAAACATCAGGGATAGATGGATTTGGTCCTTGCAAAGTTCAGGAGATTTCACCGTCGCCTCAATTAGAAAATTGATCGACGAGTTCACGTTATCGGAGGTCTCTTCTAGCACTCGTTGGATCAAAGCGGTGCCTATTAAGGTAAATGTTTTAGCTTGGAAAATCAAGTTAGATAATCTTCCAACTAGATTGAACATTTCTCGTCGTGGAATGGATATTGACTCTATTCTATGCCCTACATGCGGTAAAGCGGTGGAATCAACTAGGCACATCTTCTTCACTTGCCAAATTGCTAGAGATATCCTTCATTTGATCACCAGCTGGTGGAATATTCCGTATATGGAAGTTTCTTCTTATGAAGAATGGTTGGTTTGGATCTTGAGTCTTCGGCTTTCGATCAAACATAAGCGTATTTTTGAAGGAGTTTGTTATGTGACGTGGTGGCATATTTGGAACTTCCGTAATAAAACTATCTTTGGTTTCGAGTCTCCATCAAAGGCAGCTATTTTTGATGAAGTGCAATATAGATCTTTCTACTGGTGTCGTTACAAATGTAAAGCTTATTTTAGTTGGATTGAGTGGCTTAAAAACCCCCACCTTGTCATTTTGTAATCTTCTAGCTCCTTGCTAGTTTTTTTTTCTCTCAATAAAATTCGCCGTTCAAAAAAAAATATTTACTCAATATACTGTTGTGTCCGATAAAAAGTACTTAACCAAAAAATTTCCACAAAGCAGTTTAGAACATAATGCACGGACGGTTTTTACTCAAAATTAAATTTATACAAATAGTTATTAGAGAAAAGTCGTATGTAGAACATTATCTAATTAAAGAACGATTCATTTCATCTCAACCATCTAGATTAATTACTATTTTAATTTAATTAAAAAACCCACTTTCATCTTTTTTTTAAATTAAATATCTCACAAACCGTTAATCGTTACGCAAAACGAAACATACCATCGCGATGAGAATTAAATCATCTTTCTATAGAGGGGCACTTCTATATACTTTCGAAACTGAATTTTATTTCGAATTTTTTTTTCAGTCCGTCTGAAAAAATCCAATGTATTTTACGAAATCACAATGTGATTGTGATACAAATCACTATTATGATTTTTTCAGACGCGACTGAAAAAAAATCAGAAAAAAAGTTCGTCGAAAGTATATAGAAGTGCCCCCTATAGAAAGATAAAAAAATAATCGTCGCGATTTTGTAATATTTCTCGTTGACCGTAAATTGTATTATACCGATCGCGAAGAGAATTAAATTATCTTTCTTTTTTTTTAAATTTCCGCCCAGAAAAAATCACACGTGATTCGAAAAATCACATGTGATTTCTTACATTAAAAATCACACGTAAATTTGTAAATTCACATGCGATTTATGAATTTATGAAATCACACGTGATTTATTACTTTAAAAATCATAAGTGAATTTGTGAAATCACATGCGATTTATGAAATAGCACGTGATTTTTAAAAACAACAAATCACAAGTGATTTTACAAATCACGTGTAATTTTTTTGGCGGAAATTTTAACACTAAAAAGTCGTCAAAAGTATATGAAATCGATTTTTTTTAGTTACGTCTGAAAAAATCACATGTGATTTGTATCACAAATCACATGTGATTGTGCTACAAATCACATGTGATTTTTTCAGACGTGACTAAAAAAAAAATTCGAAAAAAAGTTCGTCGATAGTATATAAAAGTGCCCCTCTATAGAAAGATGATTTAATTCTCGTCGCGATGGTGTATTTTTTGTCGTTTGACGATTTACCGTTTGCAAGATATTTTATTTTTAAAAAAGAGGTGGAAAGTGGAGTTTTTTAATTGTTTTTTTATTTGATGAAAAATGAATGGCTAGGATGTGTTCTTTTGTTCTTTGAGATGATATTGTTCTATCATGATCTCACCTCATAGTTATTATTCGGGCCAATTTAATGTTCCACAAAGCAGTTTAGACATAAGTCATTAAGGGTCCGTTCGTTTTGGTGGTGTGGTATCAAAGAATGAAAGCGAGGCTAGTTAAAGTTGTTTGGTGACTGGTAATGAATTTATAAGTGGGCAATGGATTGGAAATAGTTGAATTTTTGATTCCACATCAAAATCTTTGGCATGACTTATTTCCATATAATAAAATAGGCATATCAAATTTACAGCCACATAACCATTTTATCAAGTGGGTCCATCATTAATTATTTATATTTTAATTATTAAAAAAATAATAAATTTTAATTACTTTTAATAATATTTATAAAATAATAATATATAATATATTCTTTTTGTTTTTGCGGTCCACAATTACTGTTTACTTAATCTTATGAAGTCACCAACTTTATGTTGACATTTTTAAGCATATATATCTCAGGTATAACTCGTATGGAGTTTAGACATAAGTCATTAAGAGCCCATTCGTTTGGTGTGTGGTACAAAGAATGAAAGCGAGCTAGTTAAAGTTGTTATGGTGACTGTAATGGATCATAAGCGGGCCAATGGATTTGGAAATAGTAGATTTTTTGATTCCACATCAAATATTTGGTATGACTTATTCCATAGAATAAAATTGAGGCAAACACAAATTACAGCCACATAACCATTTTATCAAATGGGTCCATCATTAATTATTTATATTTTAATTATTAAAAAAATAATAAATTTTAATTACTTTTAATAATATTTATAAAATAATAATATATAATATATTCTTTTTCTTCTAAATCAAATTCAAATCCATATCTTAATCCAAATTTAAAACCAAATTTAAATCCAAATCTTAAACCCATATACAAACCAAACGGGCCCTAATATATGTTTAATGCGTTATAGAATTTTTTTTATGAATGCGGACTCCAATGCACTTCATAAATATCCATACGAGTTATACCTGAGATATATATGCTTAAAAATGTCAACATAAAGTTGGTGACTTCATAAGATTAAGTAAACAGTAATTGTGGACCGCAAGATTTAGCAAAGCATGACATATACTGTAATACATATAATGTCAAATAAATGTTGTAGAATATGATTGACACTAACTCATACATACCAAGCGAAGACATTGTATAAAGAATAATATTTATACCCGTTGTAAAAGTTAAGCACCTGAGAAATACATGCTTAAAAATGTCAACATAAAATTGATGAGTTCATACGTTTAACTTTATAATAAAAGTGGACCTCAAGTTTTAAAGTTTTATGACATGTAACATAAAATGTCAAATAAAATTTGTAAATATGATTGCACTAAGCTCATGACACCGAAGCGAAGACATTGTATAAGTATAATATTTGCCCGTTGTAAGGGTCCAACCCGAGACCCTCTAGACTTCGATATGGTATACGTCCATGGTAATGCGTTTTGTTTACCCGGACGGGGATGTCAATCCCAATAGATCTATTTATAACACTCGCGCTTACGCAAAGTAATTAACGGTTCATGATGATGGGCGTTGTGGGTTATCGATACTTAGGCGCATCAATAATCATGTAAAAATTGCAATGTATTGTATTTGCGTCAAATTGTAAAAACAAGCAATGTATCTCACCCCGAAATTTATAAAGTAATTGTAAAACAAGTTAAAGCGAGACTATGAACTCACCTTAGGCAAAAGTATTGACTTGTAAATAAATCAAATAAGTATGGCGTCAAAAAATGACCCGAAAGCAACCTAATAAATAATGAGTCGTCTTAGGATAGTGCAAATGAAATGAAATGATGCAAGTATATTTTTATAACGTTATATCACCACCTAATAGTTTTTGTTTTTGTTTTATAAGTCAAAATAATATTTTCGTCTAATTCGCCATTTTTATCTGTCATTATATACTTTAACAATATTTTCAAGTAATCAATTAAGTAAGTCCTAATTCATTTATTTAATATTATTTTTGGAAGTTTCCTACACGTTTAGAAAATATATGTATAATACTACAATATTTGTTAAGGTTTTTGTAGCTCAAACGGACTCGAAAATGCCCGAAAACCCCATTTTAATTATCAAACAACACTTTGGTTCGATTATTTAATAAATGTATTGGACTTTTGAGTTTTTTCTAGTCATTTTAGATGAAACCATGTTGTTTTATTGCTTATATATAAAGTGTGTTACTGGTTTTCATATCAGTTGTACATGTCGAGCAATTTTTACTTATGTAATTATGTTATGATCATTCAAGTTGCCCCCTCTTTTGAGTCTAAAGAGTTGAGATATTAAATAAATTGTGATGGTGGTGGGCAGGCTTGGTAGTGCTCGTGGTAGAAACGGTGTTTGGTAGTGATAGTGGTGGGCATGCTTGGTGGTGGCGACGATGATTGATTGGTAGCGGCGGTAGACTTAAAATGTAAAACTTAATAGATGATCGTTAAATATTTAACAAAAATACCCAAATTGGTCAAAAAGTTAAGTTGGGTGCCTTTTTATGAAAAAAAAGTACGATAACTTGATTGAAAATAACCTTTAAGTTCGATACTTTTTTATGCCATTTACCCTTTTTAAAAAGTAACAAAGTTTTACTTTTAGTAAAATTAAGATAATTTGAACAGATCTTAATATATTCTATTAAAATATATGACAAATTAAGCATATGTTTATTCAAAACAGTAAAAAAAAAACTTTTACCTACTTTTTATATATATATTTAAGGCAATATGTGACTAAAGGGTATGAAAACGAGGATACGATCAACCTTTAAAATTTTAATTAAATACGGAGTATGAAACTTACGAATTTAGGTTGGTGAGAAACCGAGAACATGGCCAGATTGGAAATGAAACATATAGAATTCTATTTGGCTCGATAAGCAAATCAAACAATATGTTGAGCCAACTAACTCAAACCAAAGCCCACATTAATATATATATATCAATTGAGGGAAGAAACGACGCTCTTTAGTCTTTCCTAGAGTTGCAAATCCTAACCGGTTTTTTAAAAAACCGGTCGAAAAAACCGTAACCGGTTTTTTAAAAAACCGTTTTTTTTTTATTTAAACGCGGTTGCGGTTAAAATATAACCGAAACCGGTTAGACCCGTTGTTTCGGTTTTTTTACGATACCGGTTTTTAAAACCGAGTTTAAAACCGGGATTTTTTTTTTTTAAAAAAACCGGTTAAACCCGTTTTTTTTTTTTTAATTTTTTTAAATAACCGTTAATATTTTTAGAAAAAAAACCCGTTTTTAAACCGGATGAAAAAACCGTCAACAGGAAGTCAAACTGGCCTTTCATTTTTTAAAAAAAAAAAACCGGTTTAAAACCGGTTTTGTTTATCTTATTCGGTTTTTAAAAAAAAAAAAAATCCAACGCTACTACCCGTTTATACCCTTTTTTTTTTTTTGTTTTTTTGATGATATTAGGGGCATTGGCTTGTATAATAAATACATGGTTATGGGTTGGGGTTGGAAACACATCAAAAACACTCACTAATCTCTCTTTTTCTCTCTAATCGTGAATATATAGCTCAAATTTTCTCAAATCCCGCTAAAATGGAAAACTCACATTCACAATAAGCCCTTTCCACTAATGCCTACCGTTCTACTAGCCATGGTCGAAAAATTACACAAATTAAGATGTGGTGCGAATTAGACCAACACTAACGAAACAGCGAGTGGTGGACTAATTACGATATGTGTTTATGATTGAGGGAATTGGAAGGAGAAAGGCGTCTTGCAAGAAATGTAATGAAATTTTATAACCCCCGCGTCTAACACTACACTCCGGACTCATAAGAACAGGTTGTAATGCGGTTAGCCAAAATGATACGTCACAAGGTACTATTGGTGCGGATGGTCAAGTTTTTATATTTGATAATGATGCGGTTCGACTTGATTTTAACGAGTTGTCATCAACAAGCGCTTTTCCATTCTAACCACTTCGACAACGTAAGCTTACGAGATCATCAAAAAAAGGAGGCTACAAACCGCGGTATCAACATTTAAGTCGTACTACTCTTAGAAGTTTGCTGGCTTTTAAATTATTGGGAACGCTAAAAAAGATATTATTGATGGTTTTCGTGATTATAAACATGTTGTTTCTATAACTACGGATACTTGGACCGCAACCACATGGTACGACTGCAAATTCATTTATTTAGCGTTCGGCACCATTAGGATAAAATCCAGAATCTTGGTTATATAACTGAAACGGACCAATTGCTTTTAAACTATTTGGATGGTCACATACGGGGGGGTAAAAAAACAAAAAAAAAAATAATTCCCTTTTATTTAAGAAAAATTTTACATGACACTTTAATTGAATATAATTTAGATGATAAAGTTTTTACGATTTCACTAGATAATGCATCCAATAATACTAGAGCTATGGATTTGTTAAAATTACGTATAAAACCCGTTTTAGATGGTCTGATGCTGCGGATAAAAGTACTAATGTCATAAACGAAAAGGAGGTATCTGATGCTGCGGAAGTCCGATCCAACAGTAAATCGGACGGAGGTCATTCCAGAATTTTGGAGGAAGTGGAGAACATTGATGGTTGCTTTTCTTCTGAAGGGCGGAACATCGGGGTCAAACCTAAGGAGGGAGGATCTATTTTGGAGATTCTTGATGAGATGATTAAGGTTGGCCAAACAATGGGTTTTTCCATGGAAGGATGCACGAAGGATATGGAGAATATTATTGGATCAAAAGGAGTGTATGAGATTCTCCGATGAATTGTTTGTCCTTGAACGCTCAAGGCCTAGGATCCAAGGCTAAAAAAGATTGGATTAGGGAGTTGATCACCAAACATAAAGTTAGTTTCTTGTCTATTCAAGAGACTAAGATGGAGTTGATTTCGGCTATGGATGTTAAACAATTGTGGGGTAATTACATTTTTGATCATTCTTTTAGTGAGGCTCTTGGGAATTCAGGAGGTATTCTTTGTACTTGGGACTCCAGCATCTTTCATAAAGAGCATCACATTATCTCCGATAATTTTGTTGCCTTGTATGGGACGTGGATCCCAAATCAGCTTAAGCTTCTAGTGATTTCAGTTTACGCTCCTCAATCTCTTTCTTCTAAGCAAATGTTATGGAGTTACATCTCATCTCTCATTGTGCGTTGGAATGGCGAGTGTCTGGTCATGGGAGACTTCAACGAAGTCAGGTGTAAGGAGGAGCGATGGGGATCTACTTTTAATGCTCATGGGGCTAACGTGTTCAATACCTTTATTTCGAGTTCGGGTTTAATTGATGTTCAGTTGGAAGGGTACGCATTTACTTGGGCTCATCCATCGGCTTCTAAGATGAGCAAGTTGGATCGATTTTTAGTGTCTGATGGCTTAATCTCCTCTTTTCCCCATATTTCTGCAATCTGTCTTGATCGACATCTTTCTGATCATAGACCTATCTTGCTTAGGGAATGTATATCTGATTTTGGTGCTATTCCATTCCGGTTTTATCATTCATGGTTCGGTTTACCAGGTTTCGATCAGATGGTAATAGATTCATGGAATTCTTTAGTCCTTGATGATAACAACGGTATGATTCGGTTCAAAAAGAAGCTGCAATTGTTGAAAAAGAAGATTCGTGGGTGGGTTATGGACTACAAAAGGCAACAGGTGGGTCGCGTAAATGATCTTAAGGCTAAGTTAAGTGTCATTGATAAGGAGTTAGATCAAGGTAGAGTTTCTTCTGATGACCTTTTATTATCCCGTATGGAGTCTATGAAACTCTTGCACGATTTTCAATCTTCGATCAATCGTGATAACATCCAAAAGGCGAAAATTCGTTGGGCCATTGAGGGCGACGAGAACTCTAAGTTCTTTCATGCTATCATTAATAAAAAACGTGCCAATCTTTCTGTCAAAGGTGTTATGGTTGATGGTGAATGGATGGATGACCCTAGCCGTGTTAAAGAAGAATTCCACAATCACTTTGCTACCAGATTTCAAGATCCGGGTGCTAATAGAGGTAATATTAATTTTACCTTTCCTAATCGACTTTCTCTTGATCAGGTTTCTGATTTAGAATCGCCAATTTCGAGAGATGAAATTCGGTTAGCTGTTTGGGGATGTGGAGAGGATAAATCCCCAGGCCCTGATGGATTTACTTTCGAGTTTTTCTGAAAGTTTTGGAAGGTGGTTGGGCCTGATTTTTGTATTGCAGTTGAATGGTTTTTTGAACACGGATCTTTCGCCATTGGTTGTAATTCTTCTTTTGTGGCCCTCATTCCGAAGATCTTAGATCCAAAAATCGTAAGTGATTATCGTCCCATTAGCTTAATTGGGAGCTTGTACAAAGTTATCACTAAGATTCTTGCTACTCGACTTTCGTCGGTTATCTCATCTCTTATTTCTGATGTTCAGTCAGCTTTCCTTCCCAACCGGCAGATCCTCGATGGTCCTTTTATCCTTAGTGAGTTATTATCTTGGTGCAAATTTAAATATAATCAAGTGATGGTTTTTAAGGTCGATTTCGCCAAGGCCTACGATTCTATTAGGTGGGATTATTTAGATGATGTCCTAAACTCTTTTGGGTTTGGTTCTAAATGGAGGTCATGGATTCGTGGTAGTCTAATTTCTGGAAAGGCCTCTATTTTAGTCAATGGAAGCCCGACATCCGAGTTTCAATTCCATCGAGGTCTGAAACAGGGGGATCCTTTGGCTCCATTTCTGTTTATTCTTATAATGGAATCTCTTCATCTCTCTTTTTCTCGTGCTGTTGAGGCGGGAATCTTTACTGGAATCGAGATTGGTTCTTCTCTTACGATTTCCCACTTATTTTACGCAGATGACGCAGTTTTTATTGGGGAGTGGTCTCATAATAATTTAAAAGGTATCATGAACATTCTTCGATGTTTTTCTTTGCTTTCAGGGCTGTCAATTAATGTCAAGAAAAGCCAGCTTCTTGGTATTGGAATTTCAGATTCTATTGTTTCCGAGGCTGCTAAGTCTCTTGGTTGTTCGATTATGAAAACTCCTTTCAAATATTTGGGCATTCCGGTTGGTGGTAATATGTCGTTGATCAAGGCTTGGGATGAATCGATTGTTAAGCTCAAAAGGAGGCTCTCTAAGTGGAAACTCAAAACTCTTTCTATCGGGGGTCGTCTTACACTCCTTAAATCGGTGCTTGGTTCCACTCCAATTTATAACATGTCGCTCTTCAAGGTCCCCAAATCAGTGCTTCATTCAATGGAGAGTTTGCGTAGAAATTTCTTCAATGGTATTCAAGAGGGAGATAAGAAGATTGCTTGGGTTAAATGGCCCATGGTGCTCGCGTCTAAAAAACATGGCGGGTTGGGGGTATCCAGTTTCTATGCTCTTAATAGGGGTCTTTTGTTCAAATGGGTGTGGCGTTATATATCTCAAGATAATTCTCTATGGGCTCGGGTTATTTCGGCCTTACATGGTTCGTCTTCACAGGTGCTTTCTGCCTCTTTTTCTTCGTTATGGAAATCTATTTTAAATGAAGTCAAATCTCTTAAGGCTCAAGGTGTGGACTTAATTTCCCATTGTAAGATTCGGGTTGGTAATGGTATGAACACAAGTTTCTGGAATGATTGTTGGATTGGCGACTCTATGCTCAAGCATTTGTTCCCTCGTTTATTTGCCTTAGAAACTATTAAAGACATTTCTGTAGCAGATAAATTTCGTGTCCCTATTACTTGTTCCTTTCGACGTCCTGTTCGAGGGGGGTTAGAAGCTCAGCAGCTTGATCATCTCATGGGTCTTATTGAATCGACTCTGTTATCTAATTCGGAGGATAGGTGGGTTTGGGATTTGAATGGAGATGGTGTTTTTCGTGTCAAAGATGTTCGAAACTTGCTTGACGAGACCTTTCTTCCTAAAGCTGATACGCCTACGCGTTGGATTAAATGTATCCCGATTAAAGTTAATGTTTTTGTTTGGAAGGCTCTCCAAGATCGTCTTCCTACACGTTCGAATTTAGTCAGGAGAAACATCTTGATCGATTCCTTATCTTGCCCGATTTGTGACGGAGAACCAGAAGATTCTTCTCATTTATTTTTTCGTTGCTGCTTGGCGAGAGATGTGACAAGGTTGGTATGTCGTTGGTGGGACTTGGATTTTCACTCTTTTAATTCGTATACATATTGGCAAGGTTGGTTCAAACAGTTACGCCTTGGTGCTAAGTCTAAAGAAGTGTTAAAAGGTGTTTTTTACGTCTCTTGATGGAGTTTATGGAATTTCAGGAATCACCTCCTTTTTGCGGATTCTAATCCTCGTAAAGATGCTATTTTCGATGAGATTGTCTTACGGTCGTTTAATTGGTGTTTAGCTAGAGTTAATAGAACTTTGAATTGGGTTAGTTGGCTTCAACACCCTCATTTGATTTCTATGTAATTTTCTAGCTCCTTGTTAGTGGTTTTTAATAAAGTTGTCGTTCAAAAAAAAATCAGACTAAGTATAAGAATACTACCTTAGCATGTGCCCAATGCTCTCTCACTAGATTCAAACATAAATCAAACTAATTATAAGAATACCACCTTAGTGTAAGGTTCACGCCAGACACCACATCAAGGAGTCAAAGATAACTTGAAGATATACTTTGCATCTGATGTGGAGACAACTAATACGTATAAGAACTAGAAGCTGGAGGACAAAGGTCCATCATAGATCGAAAATTGCCTGATGTGACTATCAACACTCTTTTCGCCCTTCTTACTCTTCCGTGTACCTCACAACTCGAGAGTTATTCACTATCAACAAGCTCCTTTAGGCGGACGAAAAACCATAACAAGTAAGTTTACACGATTCCGACACTAAGCCATAATGTTGAGTTCTGATCATAGCTAGAACCAATCTATCACAACTTATGTATTTTGAGGACTAAAATACTAACCGCACAACTTCACTTCACGACACAACTTCACTTCACCGCACAACTTCACTTCACCACACAACTTTACTTCACGACACAACTTCACTTCTCCGCACAACTTTACTTCACGCACAACTTCCTTCATTACACCTTAGATACTAAACGATCACAACAATTTTACTTTCTTTCTATGGTACTACGATTAAATATATTATTTTATGATCACCACGACTATAACAACTATACACACCATGATCACACGATTACTATTACCACAAGTTTGGATACATGGAATTGATATATACATTGGTGAATGTAGACATGTCATCGAATGCACTAACTAAATACATAACTTGTATCTGATTGATGAATGAGTTTCTTCTCTTGCACTTGGAGGAATAAGCTTGGAATAATTTGGAAACAAATGCTTAAGATGAAATGATCAAAGGATTGTAGGTGATGTATAAACAGATTTTCAGCAGAAAAGAATGAGTGCAAAAGGTGAGAAAATCAGTGGGAAACAGTATGCTATTTATAGGCAAGCTAGGAGCGTTTTGGCTTGGCCGCCCCCCTTAGCCTCCTGGCCGGCCCACCCTATCTCGTGGAGGGTGACCTTTATATCTCTAGGGGGCGGCCCAGGCTTGGTCGCTCCCTTTTTTGTCTTTCTCAGGGGAGGTGTATTTCTTGAACTTTCTAGCCGTTTTTACGGTATGAAAATTTGAATTCAAAATCTTTATTTTGAATAGAAAATTCTTTTAATTACAAAATTGTTTTGTATATGTTTAAAAAATTGTTTGTTACATTTTATAAAAATTAAGGTTTTAGATATATAAAAATTAACTTTGATCATAAAATAAAGTAAGCATTTATTTATTCTTACATTAAGTGATTACGTCGGGTTTTAAACTCGTTCGAATAGAATTGAGACTAGAGAGTTCGTTGTCGTATAACTGCCTTGATGATTAGAGGACCACGAGTAACTTAAGCAGTTTAACGGTTATGTGTTATAATAGTTACATTGTTTGTCATCACCATAACTTGTAGAGAATGTAGTAGATTAAATATCTTCATATTACTAACCAACAATCTCCCTTCTTGATTGATGACCAAAATATGTAAAAACTATAACTCATTGCTAAAATGTATAAGTTAATCCCCATGTTTATACTTCTTCTCCCCCTTTTGTCGAAGCAAAAAGGTGGACTCTTAGGCGAGACTTATACTACACTTCAAACCTTGAACCAAAGAGGCGAGCTTGCATCATCCCCAGTGAAGTCTTGCTCCTATCAACCCCGTTTAATCATCCCCAGATGTCTACTTTGACACTCGAGCACCCCTTAGCTCATTGCACTCCTATGACACTTGCATCCCATGTATATTGACTCTAGGCGGGGATCTACGGATCAGAAATTTGGTTACAAATTTAACTACAAAGGTTAGTTTCATGCAGTAAATTAATATATATTTTATATATATATTTATATAATATATATATATATATCTTTCTATTTATATATATTTATTATTATATATAAGAGCAATATTATAGGGGTGGAATACACATATCAAGAAATGTGTAGATGTCATAACGGTTGCAACTCCCCCTCGGTGTATGCTACAAAAAGAAGTCAAGCGACGGAAGTGTGCTACAAGGAGTCAAGCGACGGAAGGGTGCTACAAAAAGAAAAAATTAGTAGAAAAGTGCACATATATATACCAACAATGATAGCTAAATATATATATATAGCAATACACTAACGGGGAACAAGTCATCCATGTCTTAGATATATGCACTCTAAACTATGACATTTTAGATGAAAATTTAAACCTAGACACATGCAATCATTGTTTTAATAACAACAACCTAAATCTATGATAAAAGAAATGATGACGTATACTTAAGACGTGAGAATGTTTAGGAACCAATGATAAGGTTCGACCGAAACATGCTTAAGGACTAAGACTTGACTAACACCCTTTGGTATAATACTGACTTTAATAAACGAGAACAAAATTCGTTTATTGATTGACTAACTATTATTATGAGAATGACTTCTTCCAATATGTCATTTGGATAAGGGGTATTAACGTATTTTGATCGACACGTTCCTTATGGTATCGTCATCTAACCAAGATGATGATGTGGATTTGAATAGACTAAGGGTTGTATTGAGAGATTCTTAAATCCTCAAGGTTTCTTTGTTAAGCATTATGTATGCTTTCATGTTTGGGGTGTTTAAGGATAAACATTATCGTAAGACTTTAGGTCGAACTAAATGTTGATGATAAGGATGATTTGTTGAGAAAAGATAAACGAAGAAGGATGAGCGTGAATGGAAGGGGAAGGTGTTGACTATAGGTTTGTTGGGTGTTTTGTTGGTTGTTAATGTTGACGAACAAAGGTGAAAATGTAAAATGAGGTAGTAGTTCTTTCATGGTGGAAGAAAAGTGAAAGACACGAATGTAGAAATGATGCCAATTGTGATGACTCAACAACACTTTAAGATTGAATATCTTCTTTGTATTCTTCACTTGCTAGAAAAATGATTGGATGAGACGCATTTCATTACGAAATTCACTGAACTTTTGACAACACAGGCACACATTATGAGTGTCGGGATATGAGGATCAGACGCATTTCATTACGAAATTCACTTGACTTTTAACAACATAAGCACACATGCTTATGAGTGTTGGGATATGAAGATGAGACGTATTTCATTACGAAATTCACTTGTGGGGAATGGTTACATGGTAAATCTTTTTGCGAAGATGACTAGGTGGATGACTCGAGGTTGATAGTAGTAAGGATGACTCGTTTTTCATTTCACTTTGGTGGTTTGGGGATGTACTAGAACTAGTGATCACTAACAAGAGTGAATAATAGTTATGAGGTTTGAGTGTATGGTAGACGTATATCTTGTGGTTTATAGTGAATAAGAATCACATATATGAGTTCTTGAGAGTGTTTGGTTAAAGGATATATTTAAACATGTGTGTTTTCATTTCCCCTCTAATTCGTGCTCATCTGGACATAAATTGTGGAATAAAAAGAATAAATGAAGAGAAATATTGACAGAAACGATAAGCTTGACAATGTCATGATGGATGATGGTTAGCATACGATGAACTTCATCCGCCAAGTTATATAGCTCTTCTTGAGTATTGCGAATGTTCATAAAATAATCACACGATGAGGTACGAGCTTGTCTTAAAGGTGATTGCGGAAATATGGACGGAAGATATTAACCATCTATATAATAATAGAGGCGTGATTAAGGTTTTTGTGAAATGAATTAGACATGAACAATGAGTGATATTTTAATTTGCATTTTGCGAATTAAAAATGCTTAAACATTTCGGATGAAATGGTTAAGTTGTCAATATTTATCGGAATGTATTTAATAGTAAAAAGACTATTAGAATGGGAATGACATGTTTATGAGATTTGTTTCATCATTCCTAGACCTAGGCTTAAAAAGGTTCAGGTTTGAGTGGTTTGGTGAGGATTCTGATGATGTTGTCTTTCGACAAAACTTTTTCGATGAAGATATCTCCTTTTGGACTTTGTGGCGAAGGAAATGACGATGAATTTTGATGAGTTTTCTATGCTAAGATCGATGGATAATGTTCGATCCTTATTGTGTATGACGTGAGCATGGCGATAAACCATCGTGACATTCCTAAGGGGATAGAAAGGACTAACGGAAGTGAAAGTACTTAGTCTTAAGGTGTATATGTTAAAGAGGCTACAAATCACTTATGTAGAAACTCGTATGACCTTTTTCACACGAAGGTTGATGTAAGCTTTTAACTTTAGGAAGAGCATTTTAACAAATGTTGTTAAAAGGCTTGAATATGAATTTTCGGATATGACCTTTAACGTTTGTGATCGCAAGTTAAAGATACTTGAATATTTCAGATGAAATATTTAAGTTGTCAAACCTACTTGGAGGAGTGTTAGATATGTATCTAACTTTTCCTTTACGAAAGAGTGGATTATTTAGAAGAAGGTCAGATGATGATTAAGGGAATGTGTGGGTGAAGACTTTAGGAGATATAAGACTATTTTACGACTCTTTTGACTTTTTAGATTTGTGACATGGACGCAAAGAAAAGTATTCTAGTGTAAGAAAATATATACCTAGATGCATAAGACATATAGATATAGGCATATAAGTTTATCTAAGCATGCATCGACACAATAATCAACAAATTAATGTGTAAGACGTCTAGGGCATTTAAACCGTCAATTGTCATATAATAAATTCATACATTTAAGTGTAGATTTACAATTAACACGTAAGTCATGTAAAATGACGCATACAAAACATGATAATTTTAAATATAATCGTCATGTAAAACATGTTAGCATTTAACATTTAGGAGCATGTGTCATTTAGATAAACTAAGAAATATTTTATTTAAATTGCTAGAAAAAGACAAATGCCGCTATATTGGACATGCATTTAATATCTAAGCAACTAAATATTGAGCATCAAGATCATGAAGACATATAATTGCATTACATGGGAACAAGTAATCATCTTGAAACATTAAAGTACATATGTGAGGTGCATTATGTCTAGATTGACTAAGGAGAAGCCTAATTTCTACGTGATTAGTGCGTACTCCTAATGAGATACAAAGTCTATCGATGTAGACTATCATTAGGCATATTTAGGAAGAGCCATTTAATCAAATTAGAGAATGAATATGAGACTATCACTAGTGGTCAATTCAAGCTAAACACGACCATTTTTATGGGTTATACGCCGAACCCAACTTCACTCTTGGAAGCAATTCAGCCGTTAGGTCAAATTGAATTTCTAGTGCAATAGATTCTCCAGTGGTCATTCTCATGTTAGACAAAACATAATTCTTATATTTGCCTAATGAAGTGTAGCAAAGATAAAATTTGTATTATTTTTTTATAGAGGGCCTAACATGACTCAACTAACATGCTTTAATTCCGGTTTGCATAATCCTAATCAAGATGTGTGGAATTATTAGATAAGCGTAAGCAAGATGTTTTAATCTTTTGTTCAAGATCTATAGGTTGTTTGGTTTCGATTACATATTGCTTGATTTAATAGATGTATTATATTTAGTCATCTTACATGTGTAGTTGTCACATCTGATATTTAACGTGTTTGGTTCGGTCATGAAGCACCTCTTCGCCCTACTCTACTCACCGAGTACCCAACTTAAGAGTTATTTCACTAGTCAACAAGCTCCCTTTAGGCGGAGAAAACCGAACATAACTAAGCTTACACCAATTTCTGACACTAAGCCAAATGTCGAGTTTTAATCTTAGCTAGAACCAATCTATCATAACTAACCACACTACTTCACAACAATTCACAACTTCTCTTCACCACACAACTTTACTTCACTTCACGACTTCACTTCACTTCACTATTATTTGAGAGATGGTGTTGAAATTCAGTTATTAGGAGAAGCTTATATAAGTTATAAAGGTTCTTGGTTTGAGTTTTCGGAATGACATCCAAGACTTGATTATCAAGTTAGAGTACTTATGAGTTTCCCGATGGAAATTCATAAGTCGTCAATCCTACTTAGAGTGTGTTTAGTTTAGCATTTATAATTTGACCATAGCTAATAACACAAATATTATGAACACTTTTGACTCAATGAAACATCTTCATTGCAAGTGTGAAATGTAATTTAATGACTAATCTTTTGTTGCTTGCAATCGACTTCGTGATTTCATGTAATAACCGAGGATGGTTAAACATGTAGACTCGGAAAAATATCTATGGTCATTTGATTGATATTTCCGTGATCTAGATAAATCCTAATCTTGATTTCATGTTCATATTCTAAATTTGTAATTAGATTGAATAGTGAGATTGATTATCGTTTGAATAATAATCATCTTTATATTTGAAATCCTCTTACGATCACTTATTGAAAGAAAGCACGATATTTGGTTTGAGGAATATTTCAAATATTCTATTCTAACCTTAGATGTTAAAATGTTCTATAGTTGAATAAGAAATAATATACTTATTTGGTTAATAAAATAAAGTTTTGATTAGGAAAAGAAATAAGTTTTGATTGTGATTTTGAATGTTTGAGCACAAGTAATATATGCTGTGCATTTGCTCATGTTTTGGCTTTCAAGTGAAGACTTTACATTGCCAATGAAGCACCCCACAAAATTACTTAGAATATTTTGGATAAGACATTCAAGTCGTCAAATCCTACTTCATTGTGTTATTTAATGCATATATTTGCCACATATTTAGAAGCAACACCAAGTGGACAAGTAGACTCATTATGACATCATCTATACAAGTAGTGGATTATGATACGATGCATATTCTTATCATCTTAGAAAGGGATGTCGTTATTTTCATATCAATCGCAGACGCGATTGGGGTATGTAGGTTTAAGATAATATAATGCTTGTATTACATGCTTTTTGATATAATCTCAAAGCTAGACAAATAAGAATCCAACTCATCCAAACAAAAAAACTATATCCAATTATATTCGATAATAATATCAATCATAGTTTGAATAATATTTGATATATATTCGAAATCTTTCTTGACCCTCACGAACACTCTTTTAAAAGAAGACAAATAAAGATTTTCATAGTGTGTTCCATTAATCCTAAGACTAGTTGTAAGTGTGAGGTTGATGAATAATGACAAGTTAATTTCTAACTTCAAGATTGTCATATATTTTGCTTGTGCGAAAAACTATTTGTTGTTATGCATCGTATGCATAGTTTTTGACATTTTATTAGTGTATGAATGATTTTTCTAACCATTTTAATACAAAACACATATTTTGTAAAATACTATATGTTTATAAAAAGAATATAATTATGTGTGTGTGTGTGTTAGAACAATGCAAGCATAAGCAAAGTTTAAAAAAAATACAATTTTTTTTTTACTTAAATACTAATGTATTAATATGATATTTTCTTTTGTTTAACCAACCCAAGGTAAAACAAAGCAAGACAATGAAAAGATTTAGACATCTTGTTGGAAGAGAGTTAATGTGTTGGAAATATTTTAGTGACAGATTTTAACATATTATCTTAGGACATTATTTTTCCACACATTTGACAAACTATTTAACTCTCGTTTCTAAATGGGTTACTACACTCAAAATAATCTACAAGATGTTTATGTAACACTTGTAAATATAGTGATCTATACCTATATGCAATGCATAAACTAGTAACATACAAATAGCATACATGTAAAATGTGTTTAGATATATAATTAGCTCAATTGCAAATAGTAATGATTACTTATTAATATTTATTAACAGAGTTGAAGCAAAAGTTAAACACACATAATCATCTAGCATACACATAAGGATATTCGTCGGCCTGTATTTATTAGATATAACGATGTATACATAGCTTGATTTTATTTGAAAACAAAAATAGTTTCCTCCCCATTTTAAAAATTAATCAATATCAATGTTTTCAAGGATAAGTTGACTAGTAATGCTCGACTTGAAAGAAAAGGTAAACTACAAGTTTTACGTCAAACCGAAACATATAGTTTTGACCACTATATAGTATTTTGCATTTCTGACTCACTTAAGTTTAGAATAAAGACTTGGAAGTATTTTTAAATGAAACTAGACTCGATTATCTTCGAAATGACAGTGCACGACTACTACGGACTTCCTGATTGATTTTTAAATATGATATTTCGAAGTTGCATAAAAACTGACGAAACAGACAGGCGGCCCCCATAAAGGTGACGGCCCCCAATATATTTGGGGGCCGCCCGAACATTTATGGGACCGCCACCAGTGACCCCAAAACACGTTTTTTGTTCAAAATCATTTTGTAACTTAACTGTAGAACATAGGACTTTAAAAAGTTGTTCCAGCACATAAATTTCGTGTTTTAGACATCATTTCTACTCTTACGACTTAGACAAACATAAGTTGACACTTCCAAGTTCTTTTGAGAAAATTTTCCTTCAAGCTAGTATACGAAGTATATTTAATAACAAAACTAGTACGAATCAAACAACAAAACACTTTCCATATTTAGTCCCCCTTCATGGGTAATTTGATACATGGATCGTACTCTATTTTAAAAACCATTTGTTTTGAAAACTAGAGCGACGTGGCTCTGATACCAATTGTGGAAACCGTAGAGGGGTGGGGGGGGGGGTTGAATACGTTTCTATTTTAAAATTTAAGATCAAAGATTACATCACTCTTCTACCGGCGGTCCCATATATATATGGGGGCCGCCAAGTATACAGGGCCGCCTGAGTTATGGGACGCCACCATGAAGAGTTTTCGACAGATCTTTGTATCAATTACCCGATCAAGTATTGACCGCAATATGAACAAGTGGCGATAATAGGTTTACAATAGCTAACGCATATTCTAACAATATAACCACATTCACAATAATAGCACAATAGCCCTACACAACCTTATACTATCAAGATCTACACAACCATTACACACAATCATAAAGCACAATGCCAATTACAAAATTAAAGCGGTAAATGAAAAGAAATAATAAAGCGAAAGTGTAAAAGAAGCAAACTGACACGGTGATTTTATAGTGGTTCGGTCAGTAATCTCCTCTTCAACCCTACTCCACTCCTCGAGTATCCAACTCGAGAGTTACTTCCACTACTCAACCAAGCTCCCTTCGGCGGAGAAACTTATACTCATACTTACATTATTTCTTACACAAGCTAGATGTCGAGTCCATACTTCGGGTACAACCAAACCCATAAAGTATTATGTCCCAAACATAAAACCCTAGAGTTTATGGTCCTAAACACCATAAACCGCGTCGAGCTTACATAATTTCCTGACACTAAGCAAAAAGATCAGACCCCTAATCAAAGCTAGAACTAATCTACACATCACCAATTTATTTTTATAGGCCTAAAACTACTAACAACCCACAATCGACCCTTCCAAATATATACATTATCATTTGTAACTACACACTACTAAAGATTGGAAGACATTGACTCGATCTATATGTAACAAATGTTACAAATGGACTAACTAGACTACATAACTTCGGATCTTGAAGATGACCGAAGTTCTTCTCTTGCATCTTGAGGGAAGAAGGAAAGAGGTATAAATTGATCACATTTAAACAAGTTAAACAATTCAATGATCAAAGATTTAGAGAGATTTAAGTGAGATTAGGAGAGAGAAAGAACTAAGATAAATTCCTTGCAAAAGGGTTGTAAAAATCAGTTTGGAGAATGACCCACTATTTATAGGAGCTAAAAGCTGACAGTCTGGCAACGGCGGTCTCGGCGGTCCCTTATATATAAGGGGGCCGCCAGGCCTATTAGGGGGTCGCCGCCTAGACTCTGCTCCCTTTTTTGTCTTTTTGTGGGGAAGGTTGTATCTGGTATAGAAGCTTCCATTCTGGGGGAAAACCAGATTTCAAATTTTATATTTAAATAAAACATTTCTTAATTAAAAAGTATTATGTGTATATATTTTGTGAAAAAGATACTTTTGAAGAAATGTAATGGTTTAAGAAAAAATAATATTCTTTGCTCATCCATACCAGTTTATTTTGTTTGTACATACCTTATGTGATTTACATCGGGTGCAAACAATTGTCGGTGTTGATGCAGACTTGAGACATAGAGTGCTGTTGATATGAATGCATTGATGATTTGTGATTACGAGTAACTTGCGTACTTTACGTTATGTATTACAGGTTACATGTTTGTTATCACCAAAACATAAAGAGATCGTATTGATTAAATATCGTAATATTTGCAGTAACACTGTTATAACCATTTGACCCATTCTTTGGCTATATATTTCATATCGACTTGAATTAGATGAATCATAACCCAAATCTACTCGATCAAAGTAGATGGATTGGAGTTGCCACCTCTAGTTTCTATATATATTGCTTATGTATCTGTGTCGGTTTGCAGATGCTTTGTGAAGAAAGAGGTTCTCTTTTAGAGATAGCCAATGTTGTAAGAGGATTGGGATTAACAATCTTGAAAGGGGTGATGGAGTCTCGTAATGGGAGGATATGGGCACACTTTACTATAGAGGTATGTCCCGAATATCTCTCAATAATCAAATCTACTAATTTCAGAAAATCTAACGATTTCTTTAAACCTTTTATTGTGTAAACAGGCTAACAGGGATGTGACATGAATGGAAATATTGATCTCACTTTTTAGCCTCCTCTTTAACCCATAAATGGTGCATCAACAGTTAGATGTGATGCGAATGGGAATATTTCAGTCCACGAACAATCTTTTAACCATTTAGCGACTAATCACACAACTTTAAACCACATAATATTATAAAGTATTGCCACTGTGTGGCTTGGAGGATATCTGGTCTTCTTGATCATGTGTTGCTTGGTTTTAGCCCGTTGTTGATTGACTAAAACTTATTGCTTAGAGAATTTGTGTTAGTTTCTTGGAGCTTTAATTCCCATGTAGCCGAATCTTGGGGTGCATTGTCATGTATTTATTACTTGGTTTTTAAATTAGTTTTCCCTTTATTTTTCTCTACATTGTTTAAGGGAGTGTGAACTGATGGGGCCTATATGTTACGGCACTGTCAATTGTATTGCAAACAAACTTAGACGGACTTATCAGAATCTCACTTAAGTCAACTGTTTCTAGGTGTGTCATGAGTAAAACTATACATCTTTTAGCTAGCTTACAATGTTCATGATGCAAAGAAGGCTAACCGCTACATCATGAGCACATGGGGTAGATAAAACTTGACTAATTCCTCCAGCAGTACTAACCCCCAAAATCTTCACTTGTAGTACTAACTTCATTAGTACTGCTAGTGTTCTCAGAGGAAAGAAATGCCAAGTTCTGAGAAGTAGAGGTGGAACTTGAAGACCTTTTCATCTCATCTTCGTAGACCCTAAGGTTGTTGTAGAGTTCATCAATATCAATCTCATCAATGTCTGGCTTATTTCTCATGATTAGAGCAATTTGATTCCATGAAGGTGGAAGACTTCTTAGGAACTTCTGGTTGATATCTTCCTTTGATATTGGAGCACCATGAACCTCCAATTGACTTATGAGTTTTTGGAACCTATCATAAGCCTTGTCCAGACTTTCATTTGATGCAGTAGTAAAGTTTTCAAACTGATGTTTTAGAACATTTTTCTGCATCTTCTTGGATTCTTCATTACCTCCAAACCTTGATTTGATTGCTTCCCAGAGTGATTTAGCATCTGCAACATTGTGAAACTTGAGGAGGTATTCATCAGGTATTGCTAAAAGCAAGATGCTCTTAACTCTTTCCTGATTCCTTTTAGCAGCCAGTTGTTTGGCAGTCTTAGGAGCAGGAGGAGCAGATGTTTCTCCAGTTGGTGCAGGCTCTTCTTCTAGATCTCCATTGACAATAACATCCCATAGGTTATGGTCTGTGTGACAGATATATTGTCGCATTCTCATGCTCCAAATATCATATTCTCCCTTCCTGATGATAGGGATTTTCATTGCTGTGATAGTGGGTGGAGGAATGTCTTGTTCTGCCATCTTACAATTGAGTTCTTCTTATTCAGAGTTTCCACACAAGCTCTGATACCACTTGTTGGATCGTTTACTGAATAGATCTTAACCTTTAGCTTGTAAAGGGTTTGTTCCTTTAGATAATTCTAAAGCAACAATAATGAAACACTGATTTGAACACTATTGATTATGCGGAAACTAATCAATAATGCTAAGAAGAACAATATTAAGAATCACAAAAGAACTTTATATTATAACTTGAATCTGCCTAGGTTACAGATTACAAAGACTATGATTGCTAATAGATCTCTATTGATCTGTGTAGAACTATATCTACTAACTATGCCTAGGTAACTATGCTAGGGTTCCTTTTATAGACTTAAGGAAAACCTAATGGGCTTTACAAAAGTGCGTATAAAAGATAATGCGCATATTCCTTTTTCCTAAAAGATATCTCATGCATATCTTTAACTCTAACTTAATTTCTGCTTAAGCAGACTTAATATCTATTACATAACGCAGTAGTAACTATTTAACCACTACCGGTACTAATACTATGATAATCCTTCTTTCCAGTACTAACTATGTAACTAGCAGAACTACTTCCACTTACAATAACAGAAGTAAGTATTGTTATACAAAATTCCATAACCAGAAAATCAAACGATGACACAATATGATTTTAATGGTTCGGCTAAGAAAGTCTCTGCGCCCTACTCCAACTCCCCAAGTACCCAACTTTGAGAGTTATCTTCACGCTATATCAACAGCTCCCTTTTAGGCGAAGAAATCGTATACGTCGGCTTACTCTTTTCTGTGTACTAAGCTAAATACCGAGTCTACTTAAGAAAAATAGAACCAATCTACATCCATAGATGATATTTTGTGGCCAAAATACTAACTCCTATCATACACATATGATATGACAAACACTCATACACCAGACTATACAGATGATAATGGATTATCACAATCATGATGATACAACTAAACTATTAACACTTAAAGCTTGACATCTTCGTAAGTGTTCTTCACTAAGGAGTGGAATGAGTTGATCACTTGTAGATTATCAAAGAATATAAAAGATAAAAGATGTATGTGAAAAAAATTTGTCAAGAGTTATTAAAAATGAAAGCTTAAGGTTGTTATTTATAGGCAAGCCTTTGAAATTCAAATGTTGTCCCAGACAGCTGTGACCTGCGACCCACGGATCCACCGTAGCTGGATCCGTCTAGTGTTTTAGGTAGATCCTTTGGGGGAGCTGGGACAACATTTGTCATTTTATCATTAACCCCAAATCTATACAAAATATTGTTTTGTACTTAATAAAACAAGTTTATTAGATTCTTCTAGAACAAAATATTTCTTATCACCAATAAGGAAAGATTTTCTGGATTTGGGAAGATTTAGAAAGATTGTTTCCACTTATGGTTAATCTTATTTTTTCTTACATGATTAATCTAACTAGCTTATAATTAATCATGCGTTAACTTAAATCATTTGATTATAAAAGGTTTATGCAAATGATAATATTTTTCTTTGATCATAAACTATGTTTAATAATTCCATATTGATAGGTCTTGAATATCTTGAATCATACATAATTCAACCTCATGGAGACTTGGAGAGATTAGTTGTGGTTAGACAAAGTTATTCAAAATTTTCTAAATGTTAGTTAAATAAAGGGAAGGAAATAGTTGATTACAAGGCCATCCTCTTCTAATGATGATAGATGGGGTATTTATAGGGAGAAGGTAGGACGGTTCCTTCTTTATTATTTTTAAAAGTTTCCCAACCTCTTCTAGTCCCTTATTCTTTGGCAATTATGCTATTTTCTTACTTTTAGCATAATGATACCGATATTTACAAACTACTGTGATTCTAAAACAAAATAAAGACTAATAAATATAATATAACTAAACCCATAATCGACACTTTTTATGAACCTATAGGGCTCAATTATTCTTGGGCGTTCTCTTCGATGGTCAAGTGGTCTTCCATTCATCATACATCTCACATTCTCATCTGATTGCGATACTTTCAATCTTTCTTCAATCATTTTTAGTTACTCAACTTCTTCATTGGTGAATCTCTTTGAATATATCCGATAACTTGACATCATATTGTAACTCCTTAATTCCTTCTAATACTTGTTTAGTGTTGTATCACAAAAACTATGAATCTTTGATATGTATCATCTCCCTTTTCTCTTTCTTGCATTCTTGTATATGATTCATGCTCGGCCATAGATGATGAGAACATTTTTGGGTTTTTCAACTCCGGGATAAAGATATTGTTGGTGCAATTGAGATTAACTTTATGTTGTTAATTTCAATTCCAGTTAAAATTACATGCACTCTTTCCCAATGTCATTGAACTTTTTGGATGAATTTTGATATAAGGACCATAGCAGACCTGTTTCTGCATAGTTAGGTACCTTGCCATTCATAATCAGCAAATACATTTCCTCAATATCATTCTTATTGAGATTCTTGTAATCAGGCTCGGTAATCGACACTATGCACTCATTAGCTCTTCTTGGAACTATCTCTGTGATAAACTTGTGTTCATGACCCAATTCCCAGTATGTCTTGATAACTGAATGATCTTTCGAGGTTCAAATAATCCACTTCCTTTGGTTTTCCAGGCTCTTTTCCTGTTTCCTTATGTAGTAAGATCTTTGATGAGGATTTTTCAATGTTCAAACACCATATCGAGCTAGGATTAGAAGTTTTTAACGCACTTATTCACCCTATCTGTAGTTCGTTCTTTGTTATTCATCATTATTAAAGATTATTGCAGGAAACTTGTGTATGACAATACTATTTACCAGGACCGCATGCAACTTCCTTTCTATCAGATACAATAAAGGTCACTAGGATTTTATATGGATAGTGGTGGGGTTCTAGGACTCTCTTTGGTTAACTTTGAACTAGAGGTGTGGTCTTTCGTGATGAGAGAAACTAAGCGATTTCCTTTCTAATCTCCAATAAACAATGTTCACTTTTCAGAAATTCTTCTCTGATCAATGTGATTATTAATGCTCATCTTCTGAAGTACATCTTTTGTCTTACATCTTCGTCAAAAACCATTTTCTTTAATTTTGCTTTATCAATTGTCAGTGATACTTCTTTTCCATAATATCTTTTGGACGTTTGCTTCGTTGGTATATCATTTCATCATTTTGAAGCTGTAAGACTTAGTCCAAAAATCATAATCGTCTTCTTGCTCTTGATTTCCTAAAGTTGATGGACCTTGTTTCATGATTCATTTGCCCGTCATGACAGATGATTCTACAGACACATGTTTGACCTTTCATACTCTTAAGTCTTCTGCCGCTATGTCGATTCTCCCCCTAAGGAATGAGCATCATCATGAGTGACTCGTCCTGATCTCTTGGCTGCGAACGGGGGGTGGGGGTCATCTAGAAGTTCTAATGTTAGTTCGTCTATACCTGGAAGGACTCTCAACTCATCTGGAAGTGCTAGCCATATTGCTATGTCTTGTTGCGGCAACTAAGATCGACTTTGTCATGAGAGATACAGTTGTCTAATTGTTGTTCTAGAACAGAGGGTGTTTGTGATTGAGCTGGATGAACATGAAGAATATTTCCAGACCTATAACTTCTTACTGACGCATCAACTTAAGAAGGAATATGATTATCAATAGCTCTCTAAATTTTGTGATGAAATTTCGACCTGTTAATATTCCCTTCGTCTTGGTAAAATATCTGTTAGCCATATCATCCGTTCCCATTTTCCTCTTCTTTAGTCTTTTTGTCTATTCCAGAATCAAGCCGCTCTTCAGAATCATACACTGGAACTTGATCTCGAACCTGCCACTAGGAGAAGCTTGCTTTTTTAACTTGCTCTTAATATTGTCGTATCTACCATACGTGGGTATAGGATTTGACCTTACTCTTGGAGATGATCAGCAAAGAGTATTATCAAATGACTTTCCATTGACAAAACACCCTTGATTTCAGAGGTTCAAACAAATTATGTATAACGTCTTGTTACTCCTGAAAGAAATTCTTATATCGTATTGAAAATGAGAGGTTTAGCTTTGAGTATATGTGTAGAAGTCCGGTTTGTTTTAGATAAGTTGTTCTATGTGATCTTGATGATGGTGTCAGTTTTGTATCAGTTACCGTTATTCTAAAGTTTATTAGTATCCGAAGCATAGAGTTCAGTTTGAATATAGAAGATCTAATTGGTGTGAGGAATGGTGTACTCCTAGATCCTCCTTACAATCTTCCTTTCTCCTTTCGCTCTTAATTACATTAACTTCATTAGTTATTTTCTTCCTCCTCTTGTATTTATTAAACATTCAACAAGTATGACACATTAGTAATTTCCACCTCTTATCATTAGTGACTCCACCTCCTTATCATTTGTAATCTCTACCTACCAGACTTTCCTTATTCTCTTGGGCTATAAACTAGTGCCAGGAATCTTTGTTCAATTCATTCTTATGGAGTATCTATAATCAATAACATTCTCTTGATCCATACACCATCTTTTTAATACTATACAGGACGCCAAGTGCTTCTTTGACCAGTTCCAATTTTCTGCTAGCTTCTTGCTCTTCTCGACTTTTGTGCCCTTTTTCCTTAGAAGACTTACATTGTATGTGTCTTCTAAAATCATTTCTATCTGCTTTATCAATAGTTGAGCACTGAGCTGGATAAGTAAGACGTATGGATCTGCTTTCAGGAGCACTTGAGCTCTAGCTTTACTCCATTTTAGTAGGTTAGGTGGAACCTCGGGGAGCTAAGTGTCCTATGCGTTCTTGAGGTAGAAATCAGTCGGCATATGACTGAGTCAGAGGAACATCTACCCAAACACCATTCTGCATACAATAGATAATGCTCCGTTGTGCTTCATATCTTCTGAAATCATTCTAATCTGGAATTTTATACCAACTTTGTCTTCCTGTTCTCCCTTATAAAGGTTATTTTTCTAATTATTATCATCATCTTTCAGGTTGTGATACCTGTCTAGAGCTAGTCTTGATAATTTTCAGGGAAACTACGTCATGTAATGAACTAATGATGATCTTTGTAATTCTGGATAATGGATCCGAGTGTTGGATGATGACAGAGAATAGTAAAGTCCTTCCCACTAATAGCTCCGCATTACTTCCACAATGGTACTATTTATTGACAAAGCAATACCTCATTTGCAATATTTCTGCAAACGGCGGTTGATCAAATCCAATGAACGTGTTGTCAGGGCATTTGAAATTATCTTGCATAACGTTTGCCTTGGCTGCAGAAAGACCAGTTGTCTTAAAAACATTGATTGATGTCTTCAGCTCCATTGTAAACCCCCAACTGTTGTTATATAGAATGGAACCCATGTCTACAAAATGGATGGTGGTGTCACAAAGCTATCATGATTGTGCATTATGCGTGTGGTCAAAGTGATAAGATTGTCCTGATAATTATCCAGTGTAAGAGAAAGATCTTTATCTTGTAACGTAAAAGTGAAAGCCTGTACATTTGATCCTGTCTTCCTTCAAAGTATGTCAGAACTGTGCCATATAGATCCATGGTACAGAGGAAGAAGCAAGCAATAACAAGGATTCATGTAATGGAATGATTCTTGTTAAATATTGTCAGTTTTTTGCTTCGGGTGGGCATTGAACATGTTCAAGATCAACCTTCTTGTTTGCATCCATGAGATCATATATCGTTTGTTTGAGGGGAACGGTTGTCTGGTATGAACATCAGCAGTGCACCATGTTGTTATGGTGACCATGATATTACCTGAATGCTTTAAAAATTGAACATGTTGTTATACAAACAATTCTTTTGAGTTTTTGTCTCTTTCCACTCTGATCGTTTTTATGTTCTGGATATTCTTTTCGAACATATTTTTGATAGTTTGTTTCTGCATTTTGCTCGGTTCTTGCCTTTTCTAGCACATGACATACGCTTTATTCGAATTTTTCTTTTGACTTTTCATTTTTGTGTGTTCTGGCAATTCTTTTTCGAACACACATTTGATTTGCTTCTTCGCGTATTGATTTAGCTCTCTTTGTCTGTTTTTATAATATCCTCACCCAAAAAAATTTGTGACATGATACTCTTTCAAGAATGATAAAGATTTCTCTTTTGATTTTGAATCAAGACTCTTTTGGAAATTATTATTGAGAAATACATACAATTCTCTTTAAATCGCCATTTTTGTGTAAGAGTATCCTTTTTGTTCCAATCACAGATTTTGACCGAAACTTTTTCCAGAAATCATTTGACAGAATCTTTCTTTAAAATGATAACATAGGATTCATGTCACAATCTCAATCACAACTGACATGGTCACTAAGGTCACTCACTCCTCATTTATGTTCATTTGAAGAAAACGGCCAAAACACGAACATGATCTTAACCACTAAAACAATTAAGACTTGGTTAGTTTTTTCAGATTAAGTTATAAAACTTTGCCACTTTCACTTTTTGTCATGAAATCCTAAATAATGTAGAGCAAACACTTCTAAATCAATAAATCTGAATTGGTTCAACTAAGTCACCCACTCCTCTTTATGTTCATTGCGAGAATGGTCTCGAAAACTGTCCTGAAACATGACTTTAGCCACTTAAACCAATTATAATCGACATATTTGACCCTAGTTTGGATTCATTAAATTTTGTTTCCTTATAGTACATCATGTAGTTGTTTTGAAAACACACACGGAAACTGAATAAATTTATGTTCCACAGAATTCACGAGAATTAAGCAATCAAAAGCATTCATTTACCACAAAGTCATGGTTAGTGATTTTGACTTTTCGTTGAACTTTAAGCGAGTTGTCTAAAATTACTTTTCTGAGTTTGACATTTGTCTGTTAATCAATTGAAAAACCCAACTCGATCCTTTAAAGTTGTATTAAACAATAAAGTAAACTCGGTAAATGTCATACTCGGTAAACATGAATCAATCAAAGCAAACTCGATAATCACAATCTCGACAATCTTTAATCATTTTTGAGTTTTAAGTTTAACATCAAATTTATATATCAGGATTTATTCTCAGTTGTGATTTTTTACCACAATTTCAGTAAGACAGAAACTCAGAAAACTTTTGAAATGTCTTCCCGAGTTTGAATATCGATAAGTAAATGAACCAAAAAGACTGACTAAAGTCATTATACTTCGTATTGAGAGAAAAAAGTAGTGATAATCGCTGTTATAAGCACTCAACCAAATTGTTTTTAGAATTTTCACCTTCAATACTCGATGAAATAAGACTCGGTAATGTGGAAAAAGTTAAAAATGAAGATCATTTCTTCCTTTTATAGAACCGAAAAAGATTCGAAATTAATCTTTCAGTCTCCCTCGTTAGTTTTTCATTCCAAATTTTTGATTTTGATTCTTTTCTAAAAATCCCCTTCGAGCAATGAAGTCACTTTCAAAATTTGTTCAATCAGTATCAAAAATCTCCCCATGGGAAGGAACTCATACTAAGCACTAGTCCCTCGCGAAAATGAAGGATGTTTTGAGTTTAAAATTAAAAAATCTCCCCCATGAACATATAGCATTTTTCAAATTAAGTTTAATTTCGAGAGATCGTTGTTTTTATTTTATTCCGAAATGATGGTTTATGAATGAATATTTTTCAAAAACTCCCGCCCTCAGTGATGATGATTGTTCGTATTTTACAATTGAGCTTTTTATAAACACTTGGAATCATGAAATCTAATCTTGTGATTCTTTAAATTATGTTGTTGTTTTTTTTTAATAGACAATCCTTTTTGGAAATTTTGCCTATTTTTCAATTTTTTCTTTTAGTTTTTGAACAGATCTATTTACATTTTTTGATGTATGACGTTTAAAGAAGATGACTTTGTGGCTTTTCCAACTGTGTTGGAGTCATACATCGATATACCAAAGCGGATGAACTAGATATCTCAATGCGTTCTTTTGGAAGGCTTTAAGTATAATAGATCCGCAGTTGGTATTCTGTTCTGACAAATTAACAGTTCCAACAGTACCTTCTCAATATGTTCCTTAATAAAATGATACGGATGTCTCGGATGAGTTGTGTCTTACGATATGCTGGACTGGACTTGCATGAGATAGCAATGGCACTCTTGGAAATCAAATACATACGGAATCCGGTTGTACTTGTATCCATAGTCTAGTAGTTGTGTACGCATCCAAAGGACTTGTGCACATCATTCAGACAAGGAAACATATTCAGCCTCAACAGTAGACATCGCAGTACAATCTTGTTTTTTCGAACTCCAACTTACGAGCTTTCCACCTAGAAATTGCAATCCTCCTGATGTGCTTTTACAATCATCTTTACATCCATGCACGAGGTGCTTGCTTAAGACCGTATAGAGCTTTTTTCAGCCTGTAGACGTGATCTGGGAATTCTGGATCAATAAACCCTTCAGGTTGGCTGACATAAACTTCTTCTTTTAAAGGACCATTGAGAAAAGCCGTTTTAACATCCATTTGAAAGATAGTGATATTCTTATGAGCATCATAAGCAATAAACATTCGAACGGCCTTAAGACGAGCAACAAGAGCAAATAACTCTTCAAAATCAATGCCTTCTTCCTGCCTGTATCCTTTGGCCACAAGGCGAGTTTTATTTCGAACTACAATATTTTCAGCATCACATTTATTCTTCCAGGGCCATTTGAGAGCAATAATATTTATTTCCTTTGGTCTGGAACGAGTTCCTCAAACTCTGGAAGTCTCTCATATTGATTCAACTCATCTTGCATATGATCAATCCAACTATGGATCTGCCATAGCTATTTGATTTCTTTGGTTCCAATAAGTGTGACGGTTAATGCATACATGCATACCTCAGAAGTATTGTGTATAGCCTCATTTGTGCGTACTGTCATGACCAGGTTTGGTGCGGTCACCAATTACTTGGTCTAGAGGATGAACTTTTGTGCCAAATATGGGGGAATAGGGTCGTAACTGTGGCTGGAAATTTTTGCACATTATTTTTTAAACGGTTCTAGAGCCGTATGTTGCTGACTTAATTTCTCCTCATGACTTGGAGGATTAAATGGAAAAAATGTGAATTTGCCCTCAAAATTCATCAGAATCTTCTTAATTGGAGATTCATCGGTCCTCAGTTAAAGAGATTGGAGAGCGTTGTTATTCATCAGATGTGGTTACAATGGGAGGAGCCTCATGTTCGTCAACAATAATTAAAGATGTAGAAGGTGAGTCTTCATGAATTTGAGTTGGTTGTGCAGCAGAATTGATGGGTGTATCAGAAAACTTATTCTTAAAATATTCTTCAAACATTGGACCGAACAAATTATCCAAATCTTCTTTAGATGGAGTATTCATTGTTTCTGCTGATGAATTATGATTGATGAATCGTTGGAAGTCTAGGGTGTTCTAAAACAATTCGTGTTGGAAGCTTAGATGTAAGCTCGTCAAACTGTGACATGTTAGGTTTCCATAATCTTTCTTAGTTGCGACGGTTATAGATTCGAAACTCCTTGATGTTTTCCGAATTAACCAATAAAGACCCTAATGTCTTCTTTGGTTTTAGTTTTCCAAGATCATCTCTAGAGTCATTTGGTTGGATAACATATATGAAACAAAACACATGAAAATATTCAGGAACTTTCGGCTTTCTGCACGTAAATAGCCCATAGGTGGTTTTGTTATGTCGGTATGAATGATTGACCTATTTTGAGTAAAACAAGCGGTAGCCACTGCTTCAGCCCAAAAGAAATTCAGGTAATCGAGAAAAGATAAGCATCGTACGAGCAGCTTCAACAAGAGTTCGATTACGTCTTTCAACTACTCCATTTTGCTGAGGCGTTCGAGCAGTTGAAAATTGTTGCATGATGCCTAACTTTTCATAATGAGCTTTAAGAGTTGCATTTTGTATTCACTTTGCCATTATATGTACGAATTTGCAAACTTTTGCACTTTATATATCACTTGAGATTGAGCAATGAATTTCCTTTATAATCTCTAGAGTTTCATCTTTCGAATGAAGATAAGTTAACCATGTATATCGAGAATTAATCATCCACGATCACACATAATATACTTCCTTCGTTGATTGAAGCTACCCCATTGGAAACATACTCCCGCATAGCATAAATCCATATGAAGTAATTCCAATTTAGAGTGATCACTTGGAATTAGTTTGAGTGGATGAGAAGCTTTCTTGCTTTTTCCTCTTTCACAAGCAGAACAAAGGTGATCTTTTTAATATTTAACATTTGGAAGACCATCAACCAAGTCAAGTCTGGTAAGATCGTTTATGGTGCCAAAATTAAGATGTGAGAGTCTGCGGTGCCATAACCATGACTTTGTTGAAGTTGCCTTAGACATAAGACAAACGGGTAAAGAAGCAGCCATGTCAGAAATGGAGATAGTATATAAATTTGATTCGCGACCGCCTGTAAGCAAATCTTCTCCTTTCAGATTACGCACATAACATGTCTTAGAACAAAAAGCCACTTCTAAATCGCCATCACAAAATTGTCCAACGCTAAAGAGATTATGTCCAAGACATTCAACATAATATACATGACAAATAGTGATATTACCCTGTATATAATCACCATAGCCTGTGATTGCTGCAAAATTATCATTTCCAAAGCGAACGGTTGCTATGAATTTCTCAATGAAATTTTTCAACAGTGATCGATCACCCGTCATATGCTTTGAACAACCACTATCAACAATCCACAGAACGATCTGTACTACCTGTAACACAAGAAGAAACACCACATGGACACTTGGGCAATTTGACTACCCATTTCTTAACAAAAACCGATTGTTTTTCAGATGAACAACTATTGTGATCATTCAGTTTTGTGTTAACAGGAGACCAAACAACATTTGGTTTTGATTCAAACCATTTTTGCCAAATTCGACTAGTTTGAATCTTGTTCTTCATGTATGTGCTCAAATATTTATCTTGTAAATTTCTTTTCTTTGTACTAGAAACCTTATCGTTATCTTTTGAGGTACTTCCGACATCAATCTTAGGTTTGGAGACTACATAAGTAGTATCTAAAGACTTAGATAGTGTCGACTCCTTAGAAAACCTAGTCTTGTGAACTACATAAGTAGTATCATAAGATTTTGGTGTTCTAGATTTAGTGGATAAGTTTCTACGAACATTCGAATGCACATTCAATTTATAATTTGCAAAACAATTATCATGGCATGGAATAAGCACATTTTGCATACAAGAAACACATAACAAAGTTTTCGCTTTAGAAGCGTTTGCAACATCAACATCAATTACATTCTCTTTGTTTGAGATAACATTTTCAGATGTATTATCTGTTTGCTTATTTTTCCTAACGTAAACTGCTACTTTCTTTGCTGGCTTCTTAGAGTTAGCTAAGACACTATTCTTGACATGTGAATCTCTATTCATTGGTCTTCTAACACTAGATGCAGCATTCATTCCTGTAGAAGATAAATCATGCTTAGCCTCGTTTGTTTGTGATTCATGTGTTGTGACAACTTTGTACATTCCAGGTGCTATGACATTTTTGTTTGAATTTACCCCTCTTTGTTTGGCAGGTGAAGTCTGTAAAGTGACTGGTTTTGACACGACATGGTTTTCTTCTGATTTTTGAACATCCGTTTTCTTTTGAATAACGTGTTTGTGTAATGGTGTGACACAAAGAAGAGGTTGAGAACCATTTGTCTTGTCAAACTTAGTATTTACAGACTTACCTTTTTCAACATTTGCCAGTCTAGTTTTTAACTCAGATATGGTAAACAAAAGATTCTGATTCTCAGCACGAATAGCACCATATGCATATGTTTTCTCAGAGACATGAGCAATTAATTCGTCCATTTCCGTTTGAGTTTGAGACCGTGTCTTTTTGATTGAATTGAAAAGCTTTTGATATTCTAATTTTACATTGTCACGTTCTTTTATCAAAGATTGCACCGTAAAATCCAAAGACACGTTCTCATCTTCAAGTTTTTCCATTTTTGAAATCCAAGAATAATCAAGAGGATTTGTGTTTTTATTCTTAAAACTTGAATCCCATTTATGTTTTTCTTTTTCATGTTGTAACTTTAATTCAAAATCAACACTTTGCTTTTCACACCTTTGAACATCTTTTTCAAGAATTTTTATTCTTGCTTGCAAACCCTCTTGAATCTCGATGGATTTCTTTTTAAGTTGTTCAATTTCAGCATGGAGTGAATTGTCTACACATTCATGATTTAACAACACACTTAATTCAACTTCATGCTTGAGAGATACTTCCAAAAGTTGATCTTTCAAAAAATCATTTTGCTTCTCTAGTTCACAAAGTTCACTTTCTGTAGACTCAAAAACATCTTTCATCTCTTTTATATCCCTCTGAAATAGTGTCTTAAAGAATTCAAAATAGAACTGCAACTCGTTTACAATTGGTTTGAGTTGATCTTGACAAAAATCATTGAGTTGTATTTCTTCAGGTGATGTATAAAAAATGCTTGCTCTTTTACAGTTCTTTTGAATTAATTCAAACAACCTTTGAAAACAATTTTTATTTTATCTAATTCAATGATCAAAGGTGACTCACTCAGAATTGATGCCGGGATAGAAGAAGTTGCATTTGAATTCTTGTCAGAAGGAATAAAAGAAGATGAAAAATATTTTTGCTCAGCAGAAAGTTCTTTTTGAGGAACCAAGTCTTTATAGAGAGCATTTATTTGTGTATAATCAATTGTCCAACAATTCTGTTTATTTGAAACAACAATTAGATCATTCATTTTTTCGTACACTTTTTGTTAACTTTTGGAAGCATCATCAAGAGTGTTCTCAGTGTCTCTAACATTCAAAGAAATCTCTAAATTACCTAAACTAGAGGCAAGATATAACTTTGGACATTGAGAAATTGCTTGCTTGAGTGTATAAGGATTCGGGTACCCCAAACTATATTTTAATTGCTGATCATACACAGACACTGGCTTTGGTCTAGGCATAAACATTCATTGAAAGGAATTTCCAAGTTTCAAAATTAGATCAACATTCTTTTTCAGTTTGGCCTCAAGATCTAGAACAGTGTCATGATATCTATCCTCATTTTCACTCATTTTCCTTTTTTAAATTGATGAGTCTTTTGAAGTTTACTCATTTTGCCGATTGTTAATCTTGACATCTAAATCTAATTGTATTCGTTGTTTTTCTAGAATCTCGAATGATATCTGATCACGAAACAAATGAGATGGCTTGTTGACTAAATGTTTTGCTCGTTTATCGGCTCTAAAAAAATTCGTTGAGATAATTTCTTATCCCCGTTTATGTTTTCCAAAACTCGAACCCTTTTTCCTTATACAACTCAAGCTGACTAGTCAAAGTCGTGTTTTGTTTTTGAACTTTTTGAGCAAATATTGTTGTTTTTCAGCTTCCTGATATGCATTTCTAGCTAATTGCTCGAACGCACATAGATCAGGATAATGTGTATCCATTTTCAATACTGCAAATTTTAACTTCAATTAGGTGAATCTAATATAATATCGATATCAATTTGATCATCATTAAATAGTTATTGTTAATAATCCTTTAGTATGTGATTGGATCATTTGTTCTTCATTTTCAGTGTTGGATGAAGATTGTACCTCACTTATAAAGGAGAATCATAAGCTTGGCCAGCTTAAGAAGTGTTACAGCTGTCGAATTACTGCATTATTAAAACATATGTTTGCAACTGAGTTCTTTATTTCTTCCATACTTGAAGCATCAGAAAGAGAAATCAATTCTGCTCATCGGGAAGAATTTACTCCAGCTTTATCCTGTTTTGCCGCAACCATTTGTTCCATGAAGTATTCTCGAGTCCCGACTCTTGGCTTTGGACAATTCTAGCATTAATGTCCTTTTCCACTGCATTTGTTGCATGTTAAGTTTGAGTTGTTTCATGTAGACGAGGTTCGAAGAGTCCTTGAACATCTTCCGGTCTCATTTGGAGCATTCGATCCCTCTACGATTTCCTCTTGAACATAAGCTCGTCTATTATTTCTTCCAGCATTACCAGAGTTCCTGCTTTGAATATTCACCCTGTCACCTTGAGTGATTGCTTGGTTTCTGGTATTGGATGAAATGCGAAAACGATTATTTGTTGGAGTAGAAAATTTTTGAGTAATGGCTCGAGCAAGTAACAACATTGCAGATGTTAGAGGATCTTCAGATTGGTTGTGGAACATCATCCTGCTGGTATTCATCTTTTATCAAACAATGCGGTAGGATGTGTCACCATTAATAAGACGATGTATTTTTGGAAGATGAACCCGTGTATGCTACGAGAGCCAAAGGATCATGAGATTTTTCTAACTTCTTTGCTCTTGAGACATTAACCAGTTTCTCGAATTGCTGAAGGTAATCAAAAAGATCATCAAACGTATCCACTGTCAAACGTTTAGCAAGACGAACTTGGGTAACATATTTCAACCATTCCGGTTGCAAGCTATTCAGAAACTTTGTGTTAATTGTAACAATTGGAAAATGCATGTCATTTCTTTCCAAATCGTTCATTAACTGAGCAAAACGATTGTAAACTGAAACAAGTGCTTCCCCTGGTTCAGCAACAAACTGATCAAATTCGTTTGTAAAACGAGTTTCTCTATCAACTTTGTTTTGTATAGTTCCCCTCATAAGACGTTCAACTCTTTTCCACATGTCCTTGGCCGAAGTGCAAGCATCCACAGAATTATAAATGTCATTTGGAATAGAAAGAAGAATCAGATTCATGAGCTCCATCTCAGCATCATAGTGCAATAACGCATCTCTTTGTAAATCCTCAGCAGTTTGCAATTTCGGAACTGTCGAATTATTAGGAATGAACATCTCAAACTGATAAGGACCTTCCTCAAGCGCTTTGTTAAGACACTTTCGGTTTTTCCTCTTTTGATTTATATATCGTCTAAATCTACTTGCCCACGGTATATAACTACCCCTTTCAAGCATGGGAGGCCTAGTCTCAGAACCGGCATCAGCAAGGGATTGTTGATATGTTTTGGATGTTGACATTTCTTATGATTCAAAGATTGGATCTTTGTAGACGAAAATGAGTGATATTTGTGAGAAGATTTCCAAACTCGGTAACAATTGTGAAACTCGGACAACACTGTTCTCGGATAACAAGTAGTCTGAAACTCGGTACACTTCTCGAACAGAACTAAACTCGGAAAAAAATACTAACAAACTCGGTATTCCTAAAACGTATTAAACTCGAAAATACCCTTAATCCTAGAATCGATTATAGCAATCTCGATAGAACCGAGTTTTGAAAAATTCGTTGACTAAGGATTAACAATGATCACAAACTCGATAAAACCGAGATTTATGACGACTGAATAATCGAAAACACATATAACGTCAAATTCGATAGAACCGAATTTGACTTCCGAGTTTTAGAAATTGAAGCATTTGTTTTCAAAATCCCAATTCACGATAAAACTGTGAAATTGTGGTTTTAACACTTTGTAAGCGTATTCCCGAGAGTAAATTCACTAAGTCCTTATTCACACTTTTCGATAAAACCGAAAATGTAACTTATAAAATTCGATCTTCAACCGAGTTTATCAATAATCTCCTAATATACGATTTTCGATAGAACCAAAAATGCGTATATATCTATTACAATACTTTTCTATCGAGAAACTAAGAGTAATAAGCAAAAACTATCAGAAAAACGATCTGAGAATACAAAAATTACTTCCGAGAATGCTGAAATACTTCCGAGAATGGTAGAATAGTACTGAAAATGAAAACTCCACAAAACTACGTCACGTCAAATCCAATAGAATACTCGATTACGTCTAAAAACTCAAAATAACTGCCAAATCACAACTCGAAAGCTTAAAAATCTCAACCGAATCCACCGAATACCATCTTTAGGTTCTCGGACGTGTACTAGCTCACAAATCGAATCACTCTAATCCTCTAATAGCGTATGATACCACTTGTTAGGTCTTGTTTATCTTGAATCATACATATTGTTCATGAAAGCTTAAAGAGAATAGTATATGAAGGCAAGTATTCAAATTTCAAATATTATTAAAATTGAGGGAAAAAGAAAAAGTTTATTACAAGGCATCACCCTCTAATGATGATTAGAAGAGTATTTATAGGAGAAGAAAGGAGGCTTTCCTTTCTTTATTTTTCACTTCTAGTCCATATTCTTTAGCAATTATGTTATTTCTTACTTTTAGCATAATATACCTTATTACAAACTACTAAATATAATTAAACCACATAATCGACACTTTTTATGAACCTAACAGTAGTAGATCAGAAAGATTTTAAGGATTCAATAGATGGTCGCCGGAAATCTCCATTAGGTTTTTTTGGGTTTTAGAAAAACTTAGACAAGTTGTATTTAAACCAAGCTTTGTGATTTACTACGATTTTGCCGATTAACAATTAGGTTCGAAATCAGAACAAATATTAACTAGTTGCATACTAGAAAAACTAAACAAAAGTAGAAACATCATATACATTAAGAAATATCAAGGCTTTTATATAAATTGAACATCAAGACTGTTTGTTTTTCTTAAAAAGTACTTTTTGCCACTTAGACTTTGGTCAAGTGGTAAGTGAGTTCCACACTAACTAAAAGGTTGTGGGTTCAAGCCTCGTTAAAGACATGTGTGAAATATATATTTGTGATATAGAAAAATTACGGTTCAAAAAAGAAAAAAAAAAGCTTTGCCATTTTTTAAGCCAAGAAGAGAAAAGTGGAATGAGTTTGCTTGTTTATTTGCAGACATAAATGATGATAATCTCTTCTTTCCATGGTTGTTAAGATCCTGATCTTAAGATCTTACGATTTTACGACATTGCAAAGCAAAAACGATCCGGATCTTACATAAGATCTTTGCAAGCTTAAGATCTTATAGGATCACGATCTTGACCATACGATCTTAAGATCTAATCCGATCTGATCTTACTCTTGTCGAACCTCAAACTAAAAAACCACAAATTTATGAATCGTGTTTTGTACAATATAAAAAACAACATATTAATCTTCTTAAACAGTTCATAAGCATAATTTTTTACATCATTTCTGTAAAATATTCATATAATTTGTGTTTATGATATATAATAATTTGTAGATTTATATATTATTACAAAGACTATTAAGAAAATGATATTATAGTAGGATCTTAAGATCCTGATCCGATCTGCGATCTCGATCTTGTAATGACGAAAACGATCTTGAGTAAAATCCTGATCTTGAAAACCTTGCTTCTTTCTACTTTAATCTTTAAGACAAACACATCATGTTTTTTTCATCTTACTTATGAGCAATAATAAAAACAAACTTCAGACTTTAGATCCGTCTCTTTTCATGCATATATGATATTGTAGATAAGATCAGTGTTGAAAAAAACCCTATAAGACCGATTAATCGCCGTTTATGTGCTACTAGGCCACCAACCTTCTCGTTTCGTGTGAATTGTTCAAACAAATCGGTCAACTGTGGTCAATGGTGGTCACACTTGTTGGAAACCTGCAAATCTTGCTGGAAATACCCAAAACTTTCTGCAAACTTGTTTTAATCACTTATATTCGATGGTTGTTTTTAAGGAAAGTCTTGCCGAAAATGCTAATATGATTAATCATGGATTAATCCCGCCTAAATCGATTACAAGCTACACAAAAGTCGACCGCCCAACCATCCATTCACGATTTTTGCAACCTTGGATAAGAGTAAGTCGAAAAAATCTATAGGTATCAAAATACCAAAAGGGGTCGAATGTCATTCTATCTATTGAAAGGGGTAGAAAACTTAAATAGAAAGAAAGGTATAACGGTGCCCGTACACAAACCCTACAACTACAAAAACCTTAAAAAAAACACCCAAATTTCATAAAAACACACAGTTCACACAGTAAGCATCCTTAAACTCTACACACAGTAAGCATCCTTAAACTCATATTTAGTCGGTGTTTAATAGATCTATGATTCTTAACTGTGTGTTTTTTGTCGTCGGATAATTATTATTTTGTTAGTGTTAAATATGCACATTATTATTGTTGTGATTAGAACTTAATAATAATTTGAGATTATTATTGTTGCTGTTGGTTGTGATTGTTTTGGTGCAATGATAAATATGCACACGGGGTTTGGACTCACCGTCACGCAGACTGAAACCACTACTAGGCCTTTTTGCCACTAGGTCACCCTTGATATAGACTTAACTTGTCCTTGAGTTTGACTTATTTAAACGGTTAGCCGATTAGAAAACGTGTGCTATAAGATGGTGATTAAGGCTATAACCATGAGTGTGTTTGGTTATTGAAGTTTGTTTGCATCGCAATTGTTTTTTTGCCCTATAGATGCAAAAGTAGCGCGTTTCCCTACTTCCGGGTTTACCCGTTGGGTTGTTGTTGTTGTATACAAAAGTAGTGTGTTACAAAAACTTTAGTTGCCGAGTTGGAATTTAAACAAGATTTTTTGAAACGGGAAACTCACACATGTGCTAAACCCCTTTGGGGAGGTACACGTTAATGTACACCTTAATATCGCTAAGCCATAGGCACTTTGGTTTTGATTTTTTAGTAGAATTTTCGACTTGTGGTAATCTCAAGATGTACTAGATATCTTGTTGAATTTGCCCTTTTTGTCCCGATGTATGTTAAGAGGTAGTTAGAGCACAGGGAATCTTTCTGGAAGCATATACACTTACTCATACTCTTGCTGGTGGTCTTTCTAGAACAGTTCTCTGTACCCTCGGTTTTAGGGGTATGGCTGTCTACATCCTACTTCCCTTACACTCTTGTCGTCGTTGCTAGAGCATGGCGATTGCCTGATTGTTCCCGCATATATCCCAACATGGTATCTGTGATCTGTCCCAAGCGGGAACACCACTCTGCCGTTATTTCTTCCCCATTTTTTTGGTCTTGATGACAAAACTTCCCCAAACCTTCTCGTGTGTTTGTCCCTGCCACCACTCCCACCCCTTCCCCTGCTATGTGTCCTTTGCATACTATTAGAAAATGGCGAATATTTGTTTAGTTTTGCTACACTTAATCCTAATTTTGATGTTCTTACTGTTGAGATTGTAATAATTATAACCTTGATTTACATTAAACTTTTATCTAGTATTCTAGTTTATTCCATGTGTTTGATAGTCAACTTTCAGCAGTCATTCATGAAGCTAAATATCTTCTTTACAGACTTTCCGCTAGAGTGATTGGTCATAGCATTTTATTCTAATGGCCGGCCAGAAGAACGACTATGAGAAACGATCGAGTTACCAACCCGAGTTCCCAGGGAGTGAAGGAGTTAGAAGAACAAACCCCACTGAAGAAAAGGAATCACACGGGATTGGACCAGACGATACGGTGTACCGCTACTTATGTCCCGGTAGAAAGGTTGGAAGTATCATTGGAAGAGGCGGTGATATTATAAAACAGTTAAGAGCCGACACTCAAGCAAAAATTAGGATTAATGAAAGTGTGCCGGGATGTGAAGAGCGTGTTGTCATTATTTATAGTTCAAGTGAAGAAACTAATAATTTTGGGAATAGCGATGATTTTGTTTGTCCTGCTCTAGATGCTCTTTTTAAGGTTCACGATAAGATCATTGCTGAAGATGCACCTGTTGCCGATGATGAATTTGGTGAGGCTCAACAAATTACAGTCAGAATGCTTGTGCCATCTGATCAGATTGGATGTGTGCTTGGGAAAGGTGGACAAGTTGTTCAAACCATACGTAGTGAAACACGTGCTCAAATCCGTATTTTGAGTGATGATCGTTTGCCATATTGTGCCTTGAACTTTGACGAGCTTCTTCAGGTACTATTAAGTTTTCAGTTTGCAGATAAATTAATTGTTATTGTATGGTTATTATAATTGACTCGTTAATTGTGCTAAAGACTATCAATTTTTTTAATTATCTAGGTTAGTGGCGACACTACAGTTGTTAAGGAAGCTCTCTTTCGATTGGCAACTCTTCTTCATGAGAACCCATCACGATCCCACCATCTACTGTTGTCCTCACCCAGTATCCATAGAGCCGGTGGTGGCTACATGGGTCCAAACCATGGTGCACCTATGGGCCCACACTCTGTAATGGGTCCTTACGGGAGTTACAAAAACGGTGGGGGCGACTGGCCAGCCTCTGCAAAGGAGTTCTCACTTCGTTTTGTCTGTCCAACTGAGAATATTGGCGCAGTGATTGGCAAAGGTGGTGTAATAATTAAACAAATAAGACAAGAATCTGGTGCAGCCATTAAAGTCGACAGTGACGCTGCTGAAGGAGATGATTGCCTCATAACTGTATCTGCAAAAGAGGTATTTGAAGAACCATCACCAACAATTGATGCAGCAATGCGCTTGCAACCACGATGCAGTGAGAAGAGCGAAAAAGACTCGGGAGCGGTTGCACTTACTACACGCTTGCTAGTCCCAAGCTCACGGATAGGATGTTTGATTGGTAAAGGTGGGGCGATTATTTCTGATATGAGAAGCCTAACAAGAGCAAACATACGTATCATCACTACGGAAAATCTGCCTAGAGTTGCCTCGGAAGATGAAGAAATGGTCCAGGTATTGTACTAAAATCTGACACGCTGCAATCACGTTGAGGCGGCAGGTTCAATCAGTTTACTTATGAACGGGGTTAATTTGGGTTGTGTTTTACCTCAAACGGGTCATTTAAAGATTAAAGAAATTAAATAAAAGGGAAATGGGTCAAATAGGTCAAATGGATTTCAAGTCGCCCAAAGCCTATTTTTAATAACCCTATACATCATTTTATATTAAAATATTCTATATGGTTATCGCCAGATAAAATCTGCGTACTTTCACCAAAATGCGATTAATCTTCTGAAGTATTTTTGTGGTTGATTTGGTTTTCTTTTATTAAAAACAAATCTAAAAATGTATTTTGTGAACTGTTGAGCCGTTAAACCTTGTTATTGATATAATAATTGCGTTCATAAATTTTAAAGTTTTTATTAAAAATTTGAGGGACTAAATAGTGTTTCGAACTTGGAGGAATACCTCAACCACTGCAATAGTCTAAGGGCTAAATCACTGCAATATTTTACGTGATGAGAACCATATTTATCATAGATATTGTAATTGTTATTTATAAAAAGTCAATAAGAAAGTGTTAAGGGTACGACCCAACCCCTTTTGACCCGTACTTAGAAAGAGCCATTTTGTTGTACCAAGTATTATCTTTCTTTTATTCGCTCCCTCACACGCACACACGGAAACTCCTGAAAAATATCTTTATAATAGTGGTACTATTACTTATGGTTGTTAGATCACTGGAGACGTGAATGTTGCTAGCAATGCTCTTCTAGAAGTAACCAAACGTTTAAGAGCCAATGTATTTGAGATGGGGGGAACTAGAGCAGGACCTCCGGCAATGCCTTATCATCCTATTCCAATGGACACGCCAGATGCATCATCAAGATATAGAAACCGTGATGGTAATTCCCGTGGCCGGGGACGTGGACGTGGACATAGTTCTCGTTCTGATAGATATGATCAAGAGTTGCCCCAGGGTGATGATTACGGTGGCTATGGTGGTTCCCAGGTAACAAAATATTAATCATTTTGAGCTGTTTAATTGAATGTTTCGTTGTGCTTGCTGAAAGTGTTTATTTGGGAAAACGTACAATTGGTCTGTGAAATAAAAATACAAACCTATAGAAACAAACATATAGAATCAGGTTAAAAAGGGGTAAATAAGTAACTCCGTTTTGTTGTTAGATCCAGAAAGCAAACCCAAACACCCGTAAACTAATTTTTTGATCACTGTTAATATGTTTTCAGATTTCTGAGAGTGGTTATGGAGGGCATGGTGTTTATTCAGGAGGCCCTTCTAGCGGCAGGTACAGATTCCTTGCCATCATCTCGTGGTTTCTAAAATATACTTGCATTTCATTCTCTTTATCCTTTTACTTGAATACAAGTTTGTTTAGCGTTGTTATCACAATCTGTAAGGCAGGGTTGGATCAGTTGAAAAAAACCCCTCTCCTCTGGAGACAGAGGCGGGGTTTTGATCTTCACTCCCTGCAAAAAAGGCAGGAGGTCCTCTGGGAGCAGCCTCTCTACCTTCGGGTTAAGGCTGTCTACATCTCACCTCCTCCATACCTCGTGGAAGACGGGATTGGGTACCGTTGATTTGTTGTTATCACAAAATTCTGAAGTCATTTTTGTTTGGCGTTTTTCTCACAGTTCTTATGTCACTAGACAAGGCTATTAGGTACTTAATTGTATGACTAAAAAATGCTTCTATTGTTAACGATATTTTTTTTACTTGGTGACAGCTATGAACCATGAGGCATGAAGCGCACCAATTTTCCTTCGATGATGCCACCAGCCTAAACCAGAAGAGCAGACGAAAAGAACATGAGTACACTGTAATTATGTTTTTTTGCTTTATTACTTTTAGTTAGAGTAAACTTTTTTTTCCTTCTACCTAAAAATCATCGTTAGGGAAATATTTATTTTCTTGGTAAATTCCGTAACAGCAACCATCGTTTTTTTATTCATCCAATAAAAAGTATGCCATTTTTCTTTCTTTCTGCATATGTACCATAATAATTTAGCCGAATTTGTGCTTATAGTTATTCCAGATTTGTTCTTATAGTTATTCCAGTTACCTTTTAGCTTCACTCGTTTTATTTCCACTCTATCTCTGTTTTAACTAGAAGACACTTTAAAGACAATGGTCGCCGTTAGAATTTGACACGACAAAATATTATGGAGGTCCACGTGAATTGAGCTTTTTGGTGGTTTGTCGCGCATATTTTCATAGTTCATTAGTTGATATCAGACACAAAACCTTTATGGCTAAAGAGTCCAGTCATTAACTTTTAAAAGCTCGGCTCGATTTTTTGGGACTACGTTATTATCGACGGTGATCATCTTTTAAAAGCTCGGCTTGATTTTAGCTGCCAAGAAGACAAGTACAGTAATTGCTATAAAATGTATCCACTGTCTTCACAGGTGATTTCTACTACCAAAAAACGTCTACCAACACCCGTGTACAATAAAACCAAAAAAGTACGACTTACCCCGGTAACACGAACATGGAACATAGATCTTTATCTACCCGCTTCTGTAAATAGCGATGTTATTTACCAACACCAAAACATCTATTAACACTGGCAATTTTTTCCAAATTTTTAAGGCTGTTTAAACCGAAGATTTTTTTTTTGGTAACCATGGTTCCCGACACATTGTCCGACTAATCCACAGAGTTTGAAACCACCGCCACACAGACTAAAGTCCTCCCTTTTCAGGAGGTTGGCGTGACCACTTCAAGGTCACTTAAGTAATTACTTTCACTTATTAGGTCACTTAAGTAATTACTTTCAAGTGAAAAGCCTTAGGTGGCGTTTGGTTCGTGATTTTGAAATTCCGGAATTTTAAATTCTAGGAAATTTAACTTCTTGAGAATTTAAAATTCTGGTATTTAAAATACCTTCGCATGTTTGGTTATTTTGAAATCTGTTATTATGTTTATTATTGTAACTTTTTTAGGGAGTGACGGATAGGGGTGTCAAAAAACCCGACCCGACCCCGATTAAGCATATTCGGGTCGGGTTAATAAGGTCAAAAAAAATTATTCGGGTCAACCTGAGTAATCCGAATACTAAATAGGGTTGGGTATCGAGTTGGAAATTTATGATAACTCGGGTTCGGGTCGATCCGATTGTCCTGAATAAATATTTTTTTAATATAAAATTTCTAAAACGAGTAAAAAAACATTTTTATTACATTTTACTCGTATTCAGGTTGACCCGAAGCTGAACGGGCCTGACCCGACCCGAATTGACACGAACCCGACTAACCTGAATTCAAATAGGATCAGGTTTGGGTATGAAATTTTTAACCTTGACTTAACTTTGAACCGATCCGAATTTACCTGAACCCGAACAACCCCACACCCGACTAATACCCCTAGGGACGGATTTCCTTTGATTTAAAAAAATAAACAAAAATAACAAGAAAAAATACAACAAAAACAACAAGAAAAAAAATTTATAAAATTTTTCTTCCAAGTAAATTAAAGTTTTTAAGTTCTTTCATTTGAGATATCAAACACAATATTTAAAGGAAATTAAAATGCAAATGCAAATATACCTCAACGAAACGCACCCTTGTCTTTTGCTGGATAAACTGTTACTTTAAGTTATATTACTTAAAAACAAACGCAATAAAAGAAGGATACGCAGCCGGTGTGCATGAAGCTTGTGCGTGGGTATACTGTAAGTTGGGACCAAGGTCATCTAGTTTCATGTGCATGATGTACTCCGTATATGTTTGTGAGTAGCGGAGCCAGAAAAATTTTTGTGGGAGGGCCGAAACAAATTTTTTTCCGGAAAAACATTAGATGCGAGGGCCGAGATGAAATTCTTTTATTTTTAACACATGAAATCGCAAATAAATACACTAACGGGCTTAGGCCTAGGGGGGCCAGGACCCTCCCCGGTCCTCATGTGGCTCCGCCCATGTTTGTGACACAGCCATTTTTATGGATGTCAAATTGAACGAGTTATGCCTGTAGAACTAGTTTAAGAAGAATATCAGCAAAGACGCAATTGAGGGTAAAATCGGGAAGATTTATGTCCCAGATCAACAGGTGAGTGAAAACAGTTGTGGTTGATTATGCTGAAAATGAACATTTAAATGTGTCGCGTCTAAAGAACTAACTGTGAGATCACATTTTTTTTAATTCTAAATGCCAGTCACCATTCGCTGTATGGTATTAAAAAAGAGCAAATCCAGTAGTAGGATTGATGTTACGAGAAAATGCACTATTTTGTTCCTCAGGAACAATTTATGTATAATTATAAAATCATTTTGGTAAAATGTTCGTTTGGGTAAACATATCATTATACCGTCCACCTCTGAAATAGTTCAATTACGTTTCCTATCGAGCATCCATCTCTGTAATAGTTAAACCACTGACTGAACCTTCTAGGCAAGTGCTTGGAGGGAAGTCAGCTACACGTAATTGATTTTCCATAAAAAATGCCGGTTGCTTAGGCTGCGGCAATGCACCTTCACCACTCAGCATTTGAATCACAGATGGCATATTCGGCCTGTCTTCTGCATTATGCTGAACACATAACAGGCCCACTTGGATTGATCTTAAAACTTCAGGTGGATTGCAGGATTCAGCTAAATTCGCATCAATCAGCTCCATAAACCTGCCTTCATTGTATAAATTCCAAGCCTGGATATATACAATACAGAATTTAGGTACTAGCTTGAGTTATCAAGTGTTTTGCTAGGGAACTTACATATCCGATAAGATTATTTTCGCTCTCAGCTTGGCTGAATCCCCAATTTCTCTTCCCGCTCACAATCTCCAGCACCAAGACGCCAAAGCTAAATACATCCGACTTTATTGAGAAAACACCACGTGATGCATACTCTGGGGACATGTAACCACTGCTTGGAGCAAGATGCTTATAAGAAACAACAAATAAATATAAATAGAAAATTAAAATATGTAACCATTACTTACTATGTGCCAACGACTCTTTCTGTATTTGCTTGACTCTCGTTTCCTCCAAAACTCCTAGCTATGCCAAAGTCTGATATCTTTGGGTTCATATTCAGATCAAGTAGAATGTTGCTAGCTTTAAGATCTCTATGAATGATTCGTAATCGGGAATCTTGATGCAGGTAAACAAGTCCTCTAGAAATTCCATTAATTATGTCGAAACGCTTTGCCCAATTAAGAAACATGCCTTGTGTTGTATCTGCCCAATGAGGGTACGTTTAGTTATCCGAATGGTTAGGGTAGCTTTAATTAACTTCATACCACTTGCAGAATGTAATTGATATGTTATGATTCTTACCAAAAATAAAGGAATCCAAGCTTCCATTTGGCATGTACTCATAGATCAAGAGCTTCTCGTCTCCTTTTATGCAACAGCCGAGGAGCTTCACAAGATTTCGGTGCTGGAGTTTTGAAATGCAGATGACTTCATTCATAAACTCGTCAACTCCTTGGCTGGAAGATTTAGAGAGACGCTTTACTGCAATCTCTAGCCCTTCTTCTAGCACACCCTGATGATTCGTTTTCTTAGTATAAAAATACAAAATCTTGTTATCATATACTAGCAGTTATTAGTTACCTTATAAACCGGTCCAAATCCACCCCTTCCAAGTATATTGTTGGGTGAGAAACTGGAAGTAGCTGTAGCTATTCTAGAGAATCTGAACAGTAGTAGTTCAAAGGCTTCGTCCTGGTTTTTGGAGGCACGCGACAATCCCCCTATGCATTTAAAAGCAGACTTTAAACCTAGTAAATTGTTTAAAAAATGCATCTATTCACAGTACACGTCGTTCATTTTTTTTTCCGTCCAATTTATTGGTAAACTTGCACATATTTCTTACCTCCCTCCATCTGGCGTACATGATTTCTTCTTTTATGCGCAAACCACAGCCATGTAGAGATTAAGCTTATGAGAACTACCCCCGGAATGATTACAAGCAAAATCATTTTTAAGTTAACTCGTCTCTTCTTTTTGTAAGTTGGTCGAGCAATTGTAGTTTCTGTGTTATCTAATTCAGAGGAAGCCATTCTTACATATATATCACTACCAGCAACGTTGCCTTCAGAATAGACTCGGATGTCTTTAAGTTCCTCAAACCAAAGCACGCATACCCTTTCTTTGAACACGTTGTCTGGATTTGCATAAGCCATACAAGTACAATTGTTTAAGCATTTTATTTCACATTCATCCAAAGTCATGTTCATGTCGAACCACGTATTCTCTGTATCGGGTAATTTTACGTTAGAATACTTGATAAACCCTTCTGACCCATTTTTGCATTCCAACGGTCTTCGCCTAACACAACCACCTGACCAGTCAGCCATTTCCCAAGCTTTTTGGTTTCTGGGCATGAATCTTTTCACATCCAAGCAAGTACAAGACTGTTGGAGCAAATTAACGCTGCAGCTTCCATAATAACTACATATGTTGTAAGTATCACACGTATCTATCGGTAATCTCATGATAAGATGCCACCTTTTACCTTCTTCTACCAACGCCCAAGATTCTAATGCCCCTGAAGAATTCAAGGTGACCCTCACTAGGACAGAACTGCTGTTTTCGTAATTATAACTAAATGATTTCTCCTTTGGAGTAATAACTATATTGTATACACTAGTGAAGTTCACGGCACTAACCCGTCGATTCCTCCATGCTCCACCCCGGAATTTGACCAGTGAACCTTGTTTAAGTTTGCTTTCAGGATAACCACTTTCCTCAGGTCCCCATGTGAATTCCCCTGGCGCTGGATCTTGACTACTCTTCCACGATGATAGTTTCCATTCAATGCCCCTCGAGTAATCTTTCCCTAACTTCATGCCAGGTAAAAGTGTGTCCGTTGGATAGTCAAAACTCTGCCAGATAACCGTCTCGTGCTGGTCCAACAAGACTAAATTTCCAGTGTCATGAAGCTTTGCAGTTGCATTCTGTGATGTCGTCGTCGTTGTATTAGATGACCAAATCATGCTCATATCGTTGAATAGAATGAGTATTCCAGGATTAGTAATTTTTAAAACATTTGACGATGCACTACTTGGGAGCGCATGGTCTTTATTTGCAACCCAAACCAATGTAGTAACAGATGTATTCTTGTACCGTATACCAAGATATTTGTTCTCAGAGCTACCTGGCTGGAAAAATCCCAGTTCAAAAATTCCGCTTTCTGAGACTAAACTATCTCCATCTGTCAAGAACTGTGAATCCGAAATGGCATTGAGTTCAGCTGCGTTTACTTCGTGAAAGTGGAGTAAAGACATCACAAGAACAACTATGGTTGATCCCTCCATTGAGGTCATGTATGCTATTTAGTCAAGTGATATACTTAAATCATGATAAAGTAAACGAGACGAGTATGTTCTGGCGAAGTAATCCACGGGGTTTGAACCTACCGCCACACATCACTATAACATTCTTTATACGCACAATAATAATTATTGATTTTTATAAATGCAGGGAGAGGGACAACTAGATTCTTACTAATAGTTGGATTTCCACATTTTCAATCTGGACCATTTAAATTGGTGATTTTCTTATGTACAGTTGACAATTCTAGTTTCTCATTGTCATTGTAATAATTCAATCCATTCTAAATATTATTAATTGTGTGTGCCAACCACCTCAAGTGGTTGTGTTTATAGTGCGAAAACTAAGGCTGCCCACTATGGTCGGTCGACCGTCGGTCGCCACCATAGTGGGTCGATCGGTCGCCGACGATTTTTGGAGAAAAAATTCGTGTACTCGACCGTTGTCGTGTGGAGAAAAAGCAACCGAAAATCTGCCACGTTTGTTTTAATATAAAAAAAAACTTTTTAGCTTTTAAAAGTTTAATACTTTTACACTATAAATACCCACTCATTTAACCATTTTCATCACACATTTAAACAACAATTCAAAATATTTCTCCCAATTCAAAAACTCACCATGTTTAACAAGAAGAGAACTCCCAAAACAAAGACTCCAAATTCCCGACTTCAACAAAGTGTTCCGCATTTAACACCGGATCCGAATTTTCAATTATCCGGTGTTTCACCACCCGTCCGCTTTCGATCACCTAGTTTTGAATACACTTCACAATTACCACACCCACCACAAAATAATAACATCTTTTATCAAAATCGTCCATTCAATCCTCCGTATAACAACCAAAATGCTTTTTCCCAATCACCAACCGGGTTGTATCGTCCTACTATGGAATCATCGACGTCTTCCCAACCAAATCATCCTTATTCTCCGGTTAACCGTATCAATCTTGATATGGATTTTGAGCATAACATATTTAGTCAAGACTATAACTATAGCCAAGATTATTCTATGGGTTATGGTTCGGGTCACGGTTCAGCGCACGGTTCGGATCATGGTTCGGCTCCAGTTAACGACGACGTAGAAGACGACTCTCCTGTCGAAGAGGTGTCACCCGTCAAACCTAAGAAGCTCTCGAGACGTGCAACAAGGGCCAATAAGGATGCTCCCAAGGAGCCGCCAAAGGATTGGACAGTGGCGGAAGAGACCGCGTTGTGCCAAGCTTGGTGCGATGTGTCTGAAAATAATATTGCGGGAAACAGTATGAAGACTAGCGGGTTTTGGGATGCGGTTATTACGTACTTTGAAAAAGAAACTGGTTCAACAAGAGGTTTTGACTCGATCGTTAGCAAATGGAAAAACAGGGTTCACCCTAGAATTGGTGCTTTTTGCACCATCATCCATAATGTTGAAGCGAATCGCGAAAGTGGTACAAATGACCTCGATGTGTACCATAAAGTGTGTGCGGAATACAAGATGATTTACAAGCAAGACTTTACGTTGGAGCATTGTTATAACGTTTTGAAAGATCACCAAGGCTGGATAGACATTGAGATGTCTAATTTTTACAATACTCAGAGGCGAAAAAAGTCCAAGACTTCTGAGACCACCTCGGGGTCAGCATCTAGTGGTATTGATTTGAACGATGAGGCTGATGAAGAGACTGAAGAACTATGACCAATGGGTCGTGACGATAAAGGCTAGAAGGAAATCAACCGGGTTCCTCTCGTGCGGGATCTTCTTCATTTGTTGATTTGGTAGCCGACAAGTTCTTAAACATGAAGCAAAAAAAAATAGGGAATGAGGTCCGAGGAAAAACAGTCCTATATAGACTTGAAGAATCGGGTTGAAAAGAGAGAAACTTGAAATTCAGCGTCGAACACTTGAATTAGCCGAAAGAGATAAACGGGACAAAGATATCTTATTCTATAATCAAAAATCAGCTCGTCTTTGCCCCCAATACAACAGCAGAAGTTGCTCGAGATGAAACTGGAAATCAAGGCGCGATATAACTTAGATTATTAGTTTAAGTTATTTGAATAATTATGGTTTAATTTTTATTGTCATGTTTTTATGTTATCTGAATAATTATGTATTGTGTTTTAATTTATATGCAGTGTTTTTATTATTAATGAAATTTAATTTGGTTGTTAAAAACTTTGAAAAAAAATGTAGGTCTCCTGTAGGTCGTCGGAGAGAGAAAGCTGATGTGACACCGGAAAGTACAGGTCGCGACCCATGACCATAGTGGGCAGCCTAATGTATGTGATGTCGGGTGAAGAGCCGAGCCTAGTCTCTTAAAATCTGGGACATTGGTATTTGACGCATTTACCTAGCAGATAATAACATTCCTTCATATAACATTGACACTTTCAGTGAGGTCGGCTTATGCTACTTTGGGACAAATGTAATAGGCGGGCACAAAACGGCGTAAAAGAGGGTACATGTTCACTTGATGGCCTTCTTCGGCGGGTGCTCAAAGGTGTACAAGCCTTTCTGGTATGATACATCGTCATGTACCCCGTATAGTATCGTTGGCTAAAGACCAATGATGCTACTATATACAAATAGCAAAACTAGTAACATAAGCCTTTTTTTCATCTACCATTCGGCCTTAGAGCCGGAAATTATAATTATTATCATCTTGAAAATTGTAACATTACATGTATTTCGTCCTTTATTAATCATGAGTGACATGTAATTATTGAAGGGATAAATGTTTTTTTTTGAATATTTTCACAAAACAATTGACTTAAATACTATTATAGAGATAGGGCTTTGAGCCCAAGATAAAAATGAAACAGCTAAGAGATAAATGTACAACTAATCATGACTAAGCCTATTGAAAACATACTAAACATATAGCCGACTAATATTGGAAAGAGTCCATCAAAAGTGTCGAATAATATTGCCAACTAATACGCCCCCGCAGTTGGAGTGGGAGGAGGTCGTACGCTCAAACTGAATCGAAATTCTTCAAACAACGCGGAAGGCAGACCCTTGGTGAAAATATCAGCATATTAGAAACGAGAAGGCATATGTGAAACTCTAACCTGACCAGTGGTAACAATATCTCGGGCGAAATAAATGTCGATCTCAATGTGTTTCGTCCGTTGATGTTGAACAGGGCTGGCAGACATATAAACAACACTAACGTTATCACAGTAGATAAGAGTTGCAGTCGATAAAAGAGAGTGTAACTCACGAAGAAGATTACGAAGCCATGCAGTTTCTGCTACAACGTTATCAACACCCCGGTATTCAGCTTCGGCACTAGAGCGTGAAAGAGTGTGTTGTCGTTTAGCAAACCAAGATAATAAGTTATCACCCAAAAGACACAATAACCTGAGGTAGACGTGCGTGTAAATGGACAACCCGCCTAATCAGCATCAGTATAACCAACCAGAGAGGTAGTGGAGGACACATATAAATGAAGGCCTAAATCTAAAGTACCCTGAACATATCACAAGATACGCTTGAGAGCAGCTAAATGTGGCTCTCTCGGATCCGCATATAAAGGAAAATCTACTGAACTGCATAAGACAAATCTGGACGTGTAAAAGTAAGATACTGGAGCCCCCCTGCAAGGCTGCAATATAAAGTAGAATCATGAACAGGAGCACCTTCCAGACCCAGTTTAGACTCTGTATCAAGGGGTGTCCGAGAAGGGTTACAAGTAACCATGTGAGCACGCTCAAGGAGTTGTAGAGCATACTTCTTCTGTGACAAAAACAAACTTGTAGAAGTACGATTAGCAGAAATACCAAGAAAGTAATTAAGCGCCCCAAGATCAGTCATGTCAAACTCATTATTTAGAGAACTTATATTCTGCTGAAGTAGGGCTGGACAGGAAGCTGTGAGAATGATGCCATCCACATAAATAAGTAAATAAGCAACCTGAGAAACGTGTCTATAGATAAACAATGAGGAATCGCAGCGACTATGATAAAATCCAGCACGTGTTGCATAACCTGCAAACCGCTGAAACCAAGCACGTGGTGCTTGTTTCAGTCCAGATAAAGACCTCTGTAAAAGACAAACATGATGAGGATACCGATTGTCAACAAAACCAGGAGGCCGATGCATGTACACAGTCTCAGATAAGTCACCGTTAAGAAAATCATTCTTAACATCAAGTTGGTGTATGGGCCAGTGACGAGACACGACAAGGCTAAGGACCGTACGAATGGTGGCCGGTTTAACGATCAGACTAAACGTCTCATCAAAATCAACACCTAATTGCTGACTACTACCGTTAGCAACTAAACGAGCCTTATAGCGGCTCAAAGTCTCGTGAGCATGAAACTTATGTTTAAACAACCACATGGAGCGAACCATATTAACACCCGCGGGCCTTGGTGCAAGTAACCAAGTGCCATTTTAACCAACACATTATATTCATCGTACATAGCATTACGCCAGTTTGGGCCCTTTAAGGCGTGAGATGGATTTTTAGGGATATGAGAAATAGAGGAAGTATGTAGAGACAAGCGATTGATAGGTCTGACAATGCCTGATTGCGACCGAGTGATCATGGGATGAGTACGAGGAGGTTCGTGTACAGTTTTGGTGTTTGGCTGGGGATTTGGAAAATCAAAAGTTCGTGGTAGTAGTTGACTGGTTTGATAGGCCGAAGTAGATGGGCTGTTGGCGTGGTTGTGAGCTATCGAAGTTGGGAGGGTAGACTGAGGTGAAGGTGATGGGTGTGTAGGAGTTGGGTCTTGGGGTGTTGGGCCGTATGAGGTGTTGGGCTCCGCATTAGGGATGGCCGTATTGTTGGGCTGAGTCATTTCGTGAGTTGGAGGAGGTATAGGGACTGATGCGAGGTTGTTTAAGAGGGGGAAGTTGTGAGGTCTAGGAAGGTGTAAGAAGGCGGGGAAGAGGGTGTCATAGAACGGTATGGAAATTAGGTTTCGTCAAAAGTAACGTGTCTAGAGAGAATAATTTTATTTGTTTCGAGGTCTAGGCATTGAAAACCACGATGGTAAGCGGGGTAGCCCAAAAATATACAAGGGGTGGCTCGTGAAGCAAGTTTTTGTGGGGAGTGAAGGTGAGGGTAGCATAGACACCCGAATATTCGTAGGCGGGAGTAATCGGGTGGTTTGTTAAAAAGGCGAGAATAAGGTATTTCATTGTGAATTGCGGGCGAGGGTAGAAGGTTGAGTAGATAGGTGGCCATATGGAGAGCCTCGACCCAAAAGGTGTGGGGAAGGTGTGCTTGAAAAAGTAAAGTGCGAATGACATTGTTGATTGTTCGTATCATTCGTTCCGCCTTGCCATTTTGTTGGGATGTTTTGGGGCAAGAGAATCTAAGTTGAATGTCATGTTTGGCAAAGAAGGTGTGAAGTCGGTTGTTATCGAACACACCGCCATGATCACATTGGAAGCTTTTTATTTCGCATTTGAATTGGTTTTTAACATAATTACGAAAATGCAAAAATTTATCAAACATGTCAGACTTTGAATGAACATGGTATATCCATAGGTAATGAGAGAAACGATCAAGGAATAAGACATAGTATCTAAAACCACTAGAACAAATAATAAAAGATGTTCATAAATCAGAATAAATAATATCAAAACAATGTTCGACAATAGAATCTGAACTATGAAAGGGAAGCTTCACATGTTTGCCAAGTTGGCAAGCGTGACAAATATGTGAAGATTTTTCTTTATTACATGAAATAAAATGACTAGAGACAAGCGAACGTAGCACTTGATCACCCGGATGTCCGAGGCGTTGATGCCACGTGGAAGCACTTGTCGAGAGAAAAGCAGTGGGAGAAGTTGACGGCTTGGTAACTGGATAGAGATCGCCCGAGCTGTCACATCGAAGGAGGATATGACGAGTCAAGTAATCCTTCACAGAAAAACCAAAGGCATCAAATTCAATAGTACAATTATTGTCCCTAGTGAACTGACGAACATAAATGAGATTTTTAATTATATTGGGGGTTACAAGAACATTATGAAGATGAAGTGGGCGATGATGGGAAGGAATAATGCTATGGCCTGTGTTGGTGACGGGAATAGACTTGCCATCACCAACGTGAACAGATGGAAATAAGCGTTTATAAAAAATGGTACTTAAATTACTTGCATTAAAATTTAAATGAGAAGAGGCACATGTATCCATGTGCAAGTCGGGTCTTGCAGCGGCATAGTGCTAAACGCACTTGGTAGAGTAATAGGCTTGGATGCATAAATAGCCGGAGCGGGACCGAGTATACCTTGACCGGGATGCGGCAATCTGTAATGCATTTGTGGTGTAAACTGTTGAGCAACATTAGTCTTGTGGGCCACATATTGGGCTAGGGTACAGGTGAACATATTGAAATAAAGTGATGTGATACACCTTCTTTCTTAATCAATCGATTAAACTATTGATTTTATTTGATATGAAACCAAATAAAGTCAACAATGACTGCTAGAATTGAAGATTTAGGTGAACAAAAGATAGAAGAAAAAAATACAATTGGAGATGATTTGAGATTACAGTAGTCGAGAGATATAGAGAGAACTTTAAGGAGAGGGTCGACTTTATAGAGAGAAATTATGAGAGGATCGGTTTTTGCTCTGATTATCATATTGAAGGGATAAATGTTTTTCTTGAATATTTTCACAAAACAATCGACTTAAATACTATTACAGATATAGGGCTTTGAGCCCAAGATAAGAATGAAACAACTAAGAGATAAATGTACAACTAATCATAACTAAACTTATTGAAACATACTAAAGATATAGCCGACTAATATTGAAAAGAGTCCAATCAAAAGTGTCATAATATTGCCAGCTAATAGTAATGTGACGTGACCTTTGTGCTTCTCCATTCGCCCACTACAAATAGCACCACCGAATTGTTGTGTTGTTAAGAAAAAGAATTTATCTGGGCCGAATGATTGTTTTCAAAGTTGGGCTAAAAGGTTGTTTTCAGTGGGACCAAAAGATTCACTTCCGTATGTAAGCCAACCTCCTCATTTTTGTCACTTTTCCTATACCAATACACAAAACTTTCATTTTTAAGTTTCTTTTTGTTGGTTTCGTTGTGTGTTCCCAGTCGAGTATAGATAATCAATGGTGATCGGATATCAAATGGAATCATGCGTAATCACCTTTCAAAAAAACTATTCGACCTTAATGTCTGGTTATCACGAATATCTCTTTGAGACAAGACCAAATATTTGTTCTTGATTTAAGCACAAATCTAAGAACCATTTACTTTTAAGTGTTTATATTTTCAATATTCTTTCTATGCATACACTGATTTCTATTTATAAAGATAAACTTTAGTCAAAGAAAAATTAGTTAAAACTCTTAGTCAAAGAATTTATGAGCATTAATCGACTAATTAATCTCATAACATCCCTCCATGATTGCAATAGTAGTTACATGATTGTTACAACGTAGTCATGAAGTTGCACTTCAGGCAGCCCAATAATCGATCAAGAGCCGTTACACATTAATGGGAATCAATCCATCGTGTTTTACCCGCTGATGAGTCAGCTCACGGAAGAGCTTACTCCTTGACTATACTCATTCAATGTAGAACACCGAATGAGATGACTCCTTGATGAAGTTGTTCCCTGAGCATACTCACTGAAGAGTATAGCTCACTGAAGAGTATAACTCACTGAACTAAACCTTCATCAGCATAAATCCCATTTCACCACTATTAGAGTCAGAGTGGTTTAGTGACCTGATGGGGGTACACTTCGTACATTCAGACCCATTACAAGGTTTGACCTGAAACCGTCAATAACACTATTAGTAGTTTAGTGTGTGTTTAGGTGTAAGTGTGTAAATCTAGAGAGAGAAAGTAGTTGGTTAACTTGTTTTTTATTCAATTGAAGTTGTTACAATTGAATATTTACTAAAACACTTAATGAAAAATAAACTACCTCTATTTATAGTCTTATACATGAAGTCTTTCATAACTTAACACTTCTATTCTTGCACTATTAAAGTGTCAAATAGTTCATTTTTCTTATTCTTAACAATATTAGATTATCCTAACGAACGCACATATTTATTTTACCAAAATGAACTTTTCAAAATCATCTCTTAGATTTAAGACACCTAACATATCAAACGACAATTAATTAGGCACGGATGTTTATAGTGTGCGTATGATGCTATGCACCCCACGCATATACCAAAAACAAATAAAATGCATATGCGTCGTGCATAAGCTTATGCACTTCGATGCATAAGTTTGTGCGCCTCGATGCATAAGCTTATGCGCCATGATGCATAATCTTGTGCGCCATGATGCATAATCTTGTGCGCTATGATGCATAAGTGTTGTGCATTTGAGCACTTGATGCATATCTTATGCATGTGCAGTGCAAGAGAGTACCTTAATATCAAAACAATTTTTTTTTTCTAAATAAATAACGATCGGACCGTGGTAGGGTTGTTACCCGGGGGGGTGGGGCGGTGGCCGTAATTAAATGCACCCCGGTCAACCCTGTCATTTATATAGGGACATAATGCAAAAGGCCATTTAATGCATGCAGAGTGGGTATTCGAGGAAAAAAAGAAAATTTTTTTTAGAAATTTTTTTGAAAAAAAATGGCGACTGCGCGCCGTTGCGGGGCTGTGAGTGAGAGTGAGTGTGTGATGTGAGGTCTTGAGGAAACTTTTAAAGTTTTATTCATAAGAAAACAGACCGATGGCTTTAAAACAGCGGCTGAATGAGGGCTATTCCGGGGGGGAGGAAAAAAAGGAAAAGTTTTATTTTAAAAAAAATTTGAGAAAAAAAAGGGAAAAAAACTGGTAAAAAAAAAACTATCTGATAAAAAAAAATATTCCTAAAAAAAACATACCGTGACTCCAACAGTGCTGAAGAGGGTAATCCGAGGGGAAAAAAAATAAATGGAAATATTATTTAAAAAATTTTTTGAGCGAGAAAAAAAGAAACGGGTACGTTAGCGGAACGCGAGGTTGAGGAAACTTAAAATTTTATTTATAAAAAAAACAGATCGATGATCTCAAACAGCGCAGAGAGGGTAGGGGTATCCGAAGAAAAAAAAGGACAAAAAAAAAAAAAAAAAAAAGGGGGGAAGTTTTATTTTAAAAAAAATTTCAGAAAAAAAAGGGAAAAAATGGTAAAAAAAGAAAGAAGTAACTATTAAAAAAACAAAAAAAAAACTTTTCATTAATGTGGGGGTGGGGCCGGGTAAAAAAATTTAATGTTACCCGTTTTTGGGCGGGTCGGGGCGTCTGCCTTTTGTATAATATATATAATAATGCCCCTTATTTTTTTTTTCACGATATATAGAGAAAATTTAAGTATAAATTTGAACTAAGACTAAATAAATTTTGAATTTAAAAATTGTTGATTTAAGTTTAATTTTCGAAAAGAGCACGTATTATTAGTCAGGTTAGGAGCTTATGGGAGAAAAAGCCACAAACTACACTTATGAGCTCTTAAGATTTCCAACTAATCCTTGTTTAGCATCTAACTCATAATTAACTCTATCATTTCTCGTTCTTCGCAAATTTAAAATCTTTAATAAAAAGATCCGCGAATGCTTAGTCTAAAAGTTAAGGGCCAAGCTAGAGCTCAACACGCTCGATCGAGTCAAAATTTATTCTTATTCTACCCAGCAGGAAAGTCAACATTGTGATAAAACACTTATTTTATTTTTGAAAATTTTTAAAATTTTTCATTTTTTTGGTATTTTGGTGGTAAAAACATGATTACGTGAAAACAACGACTGCAGGCACAATCAAATCGATAGATCCCCCCATACTAGAATTGAACATTGTCCTCAATGTTTTAAGAAGGGTCTCTACGTAACTTTAAAACCATTTATTAAGTATGCTCAAAGATAAACGTTAGTCGCTAAGATTGGATATTGGATTCCCATAATCATGCTAAGGATTGAAGCTCGAGTGAACGAATGACAAAACCACGAGCACGAGAGGCTTCATAATCCGGAGCAATACTGGACATACAAAAAAAACCACAAAACACGAGAAAGGAAGAGGCGAGCCTCCTCACAACACACTTATTCATTACTATTATTATAGATATATTAGGATAAGCATGGGTTGCCACCCACGAAGCGCTTGTTTATTAATGAGTCACCAAGCTTGACTCGTCCCCATATTCATTGGTCCATGGGGAAAGTTTGGAGATCCGGGACAACCAGCGATGGTATGTCCCCTCCAAAGAAGTGTTTAAGATGATCATTCACCTGAATTTTGGCCCGTCAGGTTTGAGATAACTCGAGGTTCCATAAGGAAATACTTGGGTACCGGTGAATGGTCCAGTCCGGCGGGTCTTAGTTTGACCCGAGAAATAATATTTAATCGTGAATTAAAGAGGCATGATCGATCCAACCTAACGGTTGAAAAACTCGGTTTTTGATCTTAGAGTCATGGATCTCTTTGTTTTTCTTTTGTAGATCACAAGAGTTTCATAGGCTTGATCACGAAGTTCATTAATTCATTCATTTAAACTTTCCAAGTGATCGGCCCCTCTGCGGTCACCAAGGTCATAAGTTGCGATTGCTTTAAGGCCCAATTGGCCTTATGCTCGATGCTCGATGGGAGATGACACGCTCAGTGATCGCCCGCGGTCACAAGCTTGTAAGGAGTGCACCCGATGGGTGTCTTAAATGCGGTAAGGAAGGCCTACAAGGAGTCATCCAACTTATCTGACCACGAAGCACGGTGTTCGCCTACGGTCCTTTTCAGAATGCGTTTCAAACCACGATTTGAAACCTCAACTTGCCCACTTGTTTGTGGGTGATACGCGATGGATAGACGGTGAGTAACTCTGTATTTAAGCATGACCTTTGCAAACTGGTCATTGCAAAAATGGGTACCGCGATCACTAATGATAGCACGAGGGGTCCCAAATCAGGCGAAGAGAGATTTTAAAAATTTGCAAACAACTCAGGCGTCATTGATGGGGAGCGCTTTCGCTTCAACTTATTTTGACAAATAATCGACGGCCACGAGTATATACTTGTTCCCTCGTGAAGACGAGAACGGACCCATAAAGTCGATGCCCCAAACGTAAAAAATCTCACAAACTTGAATTGCGTTTTGAGGCATTTCATCTCGTTGTGAGATTTTTCTTTTACGTTGACAAGCGTCAAGTCAACTAGCTAATTGATCGATACATACACTTAACTGAGCTTGTATAATGACATGTCACGTTCCAAGTACTACAGAGTTGTATCATGCAGGGGAGGCTCAACCTTCACGAAGGTCTGAAGCGAAGCTTTGAAACAGGGCCTTTTTACAAAGTTATTTGCCGAAAAATTGTTTATATGAGCCAACCATTTAATCTTTCTTGTGACATTTTTTATCTTATATAATTTTTAATAAACCTAAGTTTTGAAGAAAAAAAAATTCCGCCGAAGCAACCGTCACTGGAACGGTTAACATTATTCTATATGCAATATAAGCGTTAGGATTTCTAATATAGTTAGGTATATGAATCGGTGTAGCACTTTTTTAATGTATAGTTTTTCTCAAAATTCTTAGATTCGAAAATAAATTTAACCCATTAATATTCGAACAATTGTTATGGCTTAAAGAACTTTAAAGGTTAAAACAACTATCTTTTAGTTTATTATCATCAAGTGACATTAAATTTACACACCTTATATCAAGTGACATTAAATTTAGCATCTCTAATAATTTTAACAATTTCCGTTTTGATGGTACATCCAAGTAAACTTATTAGTTTGTTTTGTATATTAGTGATTGTGAATTTCATGATTTTTATTCCTTCTGATATGTTCTTATGAGTTTAAATATGCTTAATATTCATAAAATTGGGACTTTTATGTTCTTGATATATTAGGCATTTGGGTTTGTATTTTTACTTGTAGACATTTAATTTAGAAAGAAGTGTTCCAAATCCTCGACTATTTAACAATTATCAGTGCCTTTTATAATCGGAAATTTATAGACGATGATCTAAAAAATATGCCATCGGGGGCCTTAGAATTTTGAGGGCCTAAAGCCTTAGCTTTACTTGTCTTACCCTTGAGCCACCAGGGCAAAGTTCAATAAAGATCATATTTTTATCATAGATCCAAAGACTTCATCTTAACCCTCTATTTTTTCATCAAATTAAATAAAATTTATTTTCCACTTCTTTTTAAAAAATTAAATATCTCACAAACCGTTAATCGTTACGTAAAATGAAACATACCATTGCAACGAGAATTAAACCATCTTTCTATAGAGGGGCACTTTGATATACTTTCGACGAACTTTTGACGAACTTTTTTTTTTGATTTTTTTCAGTCACGTCTGAAAAAATCACATATAATTTGTATCAGAATCACATGTGACTCAATAAAATCACATATGATTTGTGATACAAATCACATGTGATTTCCAGAATCACATGTGATCCGGAAAAAAAAAATATGAAAAAAATCAAAAAAAAAAAGTTCGTCGAAAGTATATCAAAGTGCCCCTCTATAGAAAGATGATTTAATTCTTGTCGCGATGGTGTATTTTTTGTCGTTTGACGATTTACCGTTTGCAAGATATTTTAATTTTTAAAAAGAAGTGAAAAGTGAGTTTTTTTAATTTAATAAAAAAATAGGTGGATATAATTTGTCTATTGGATCTTTAATAAATATTGGATCTACATTGATCTCATCTCTGAACGATCTATACACATTATGTGAATATCGTCGAGCTTGACTTAAACCAAACAACTTTTGTGCACCTACA
>BQNB010007445.1:0-92221 GCA_026074375.1 Tanacetum coccineum | reverse complement strand
AACATCAATAACTAGAAAAGCATCGATCTCATCAATATCGCCCCCTGGGTCGAAACACTCATCCTCATTAGCATCGGAAAGAGGCGTAACAAGTAAAGCTGGCTCATCATGATTAGAAACATAAGAGTCCTCACTTTCGATGTCTTCTAACACCTCATTAAAAAGAGGATTTACGTTGCTAGATATGTATTCTTCATCAAATTCAAAAAAAGGGTTCGAATAAATCTTAAAATTTTCCTCCAAAACATCCGCCTCAAGGGGTGACTCGTCATCACTAGAGGTAAATTCTTCATTAGAATCAAAGAGAGGATTAGATAAAGTCATAAAATTTCCCCCTAAAACGTCAAGAGGGGGGAAATCATCAATTGAAGATTTTATCATTTTACGTTCCTCAAAATTAAGTTCTTTCGGAGGGAGAGGAGATGATGGATCATAATTTAATAACTTCTCAAGTAGAAGAATGTCTCCCTCCGGATCAAAGTCGGCATCATAAATTCCCGGTGGAAATGGGTCAAGAAGAGCGAGTTCATCAGTGAACTCCTCGAGAAGAGAGTCACTAGTCTCAACCGGTGTGAAACTAGGAGAAGAATCAGGTGTAGAATTGGTACTGCCACTTAAATGATGAGATAATTTCTTAATCTTAAGTACTTCTTCGAAATTATCCTCACATGATATATCAATGAAATTAATCATTTTAATCGACTTAATTCTATGCTCATTAGGATATTTCGAAGTGGTGTCAGTATGAAAGATCAATTGTTCATCTCCGTCTCTTAAGATAAGTTCTTCTCCGTGTACATCGATTAATGCTCGTGCCGTCCTCAAGAAAGGCCTCCCGAGAATGAGGGGAACCCGAGGATCGACATTGTAATCCACTACAATAAAGTCGGCCAGAAAATGAAACTTTCCTACTTTTACAAAAACATCTTCGGCAACACCAATCGGATAAGCAAACGATCGGTTAGCAAGTTCGAGTGTCATGCGAGTTGGAGTAAGTTCCAGGATCGAAAGCTTCTTCCATACAGAAAGAGGCATTAAGTTAATGCTAGCGCCAATATCGGCCAAGGCTAAGCACTCAACTAGCTTCGGAAAATTACAAGGTATGAAAAATCTGCCGTTGTCTCCAAGTTTTTCAGGCAACTTTTTTAGAAGCACAGCCGAACAATTCTCATTTAACGGGGTATTTGCTAATTCAAATAATTTATCCTTATTACTAAGGAGACTCTTAAACGTAGAAGCAAACTTAGGTATGTGAAGAAGAGCATCCGCAAAGCTAAGGTCGAAATGCAATCTTTGAAAGATTAAAAGGAACTTCAACATTTGATTATTAGCCTTTTCATGGAGCTTTTGGTCATTAAGTCTCGAAGGATAATGTATCGACGGTTTAGGATTAGGCTTCGGAGCAACATCGGGCTCCGGAATAGGAACTTGGACAACCAGAGGTTGGACGTGTGCGGTACTTCCTAAATTTGTAGTTTGCTCCTTGTCCTTTGTCGCCTCAGTTTCACGTTCCACTTCCTTCGGGAGAGGAGAAGGAGTAGGTGGAATCGTAGGTCTATTGTAAGAAACACCACTTCAGGTGGTAATAGCTTTCACGTCACCTCTCGGGTTAGCAACGGTATTACTAGGAAGTGATCCCGAACCCGAGGGATTTTGCTTTTGCATAGTAAGATTAGTTAACATGTTCATTATTTGATTGTTTTGATTTTCTATCTTATTGGTTCTTGTATCAAGAGAAGATTTGAATTCATTTCGCAATTCTGTCTTCATATTAGTCATTTGAGTTTGCATGGCTCTCAAAGTAGTTTCATTACTTTTCATGTAGTTCGTTAACTCATTCGAAGTTCCAACTTGAGCTTGATAATTCGGAGCTTGATAATTGTTTTTTCCTTGATTAAAGTTTTGCCCTCTTCCTTGATTGTTCGGAGCTTGATTTTGATTGTACCGATTGTAGTTTTGATTGTTTTATACATTCGGAGGAGGAAAACTGGGTGGTCCCATTTGGTTGCTAGCACGATAATTCGGGTCTCCTTGAGGACGGTATCTATTACCTCCTTGATTGTAGGTCCCTGTGGCTGCATAAGCATTAAAAGTATTGCTATCGGTAGCAAGACACTCATAGTATGGATGCGGTCCACCACAAGTCACACAAGTCTCTTCTATGGCTTTCACGGAAGCTTGATGATTAGCCTTGTTCATAAGCACTAATTCCTTAACAATCTTGGTGAGAGCGGTTACATCCGGAGAAGGAGATGAAAAAGAAGTAGTAGTACTCACTTTTGAAACAATCGGTTTGTTTCGTGAAGTACGTACTTTCGACTTATTCTTAATAATTGTCAAAGCATCTCGAGGTGTACGGTTCAAAAGATTTCCACCGGCGGCAGCATTTAGCGAATCTTGATCGGATTGAGTTAACGCAAATTGTAAAACGTATCGATATGGTGCAATTCTAAAAAACCGTGATGTGGGTATTTGCAAAGGAATTCTTTAAATCGGTCCCATGCCTCACTAAACGTTTCATCAAACTTTTGTTGAAAATTCGTGATATCGTTCTTGAGATTCGTAGTCTTCGAAGGAGGAAAGAAACAATTCACAAACTTAGAAACGAGATCTTCCCATGTAAGGATAGAACGAGGGGGTTCTTTTTCAAGCCAAATCCCGGCGGCCCCCTCAAGAGAAAATGGGAAAAGCATCAACTTAATAGCATCGTGTGGAATATTTTTGTATTTAAGCGTAGAAGTGATCTTGTTAAACCAACGAATATGAGCATGATGTTCGTCCCTTTCAAAACCATGAAATTGGCTCGAAGTTACTAGTTGAAGTAACCCGACTTTAAGCTCAAAATTTTTGGCAAGTATAGCGGGAATAACAATAGAATCTCCGTAACCCTCGGTGGGTGCTTAGAGTAATTCCGACATAGTACGCGTATCCACCATATTGACAACGGGAGTCTCTACAATAGTTCGAATCTCGGGTTTGACTATTTGCTTGGAACGTCTACGGTTACGTCGCTTCAGAATCGTAGAAGATTCAACAATGAAATTCGATGAAGAGCGAGGGCGCATGCACTAAACAAGATAAGAGAAATAAAAAGAATTTTTTTTAAAACCGAATGTCAAAAGTACACGGTAGCTCTCTAGAAAACGCACAAAGAAGCGGAGGAGCGGGTAAGCGTGAAGCGTTTCAAAAACCTTCTCCTTTCGGGTCGAAGTTCGTAAGATCAACCCTCCTTATAGCTCTCTTATAGTTTGTTAATCTAAAGGTGAGCCGATTAAACAATTGACAAAATGATTTTTTTTTGGATTTTTTAATTTTTTTGGTACTTTTAATACTTTAGGAAAAGTATTGTTGGTATTTTAAAAATAAATCAAGAATTATTTTTGTATTTTTTTAAAGTTTTATATAAAAGAAAATTTATATTCACAAAAAAACGATAACTTCACGGGGAAGGGACTTCAAGACACTAATCTTCAAACTTTAAAACGATATTCGTTACACACTTCCCCGGCAGCGGCGCTAAAAACTTGGTTCGAATATTATAATCTATATATAAAATATATATATATATCCTAAAATACCAAATTAGTAATAGTATAGAGACTATCCCGTTTGATATAAAATTGCTTGAGGACAAACAATATTTTATCTCCTGGATGTCGTATCCCGACGAAGTGTGAATTGAAAATCTTGATTTGGTTTGTGATCGCGTGATTGAATAATCGATATTTTGGTTTTTTTTGGATTCTAAATCAACTAACCCAAAATAAAAGCATATAAAGGCATGCTAATCTAAGAATTAAAGCAATTAACAAATCGTAGCGATATTTAAAACGCAGAATAATTTAAAATCAAACTAATTTACCAAATAAGACGAAATAAGACTCTAAAACTCAAATTGCGAATTTCTCAACCCTAAATGACTTAAACTAATTTTTAAAAATCAGAAAATATTTTTTTGTATTTTTATTATTTTTAAAACTAATTTTAAAGCTTTTTAAACTAAAAATTCAGTTAAAAATATTTAAGAAAATTGAAAATTCTAAAAGAATTATGGAAAATACTAGACACTATTCTAAGGGTTTGCAAAGAAAAACGAGTGAAAAAGCTCTTATCAATAAGCTGCTAAAAAACAAATAAGCAAATAAGCTAAAACTGGAAATGCATTTAAGAAATTAATAAAACAAGAGTATAACGAAAAAGTCCCAAGGGCGCGTTGGTTGAGGTGTTGTGTGTGTGAAGGAGAGGTCACCGGTTCGAACCCTGTGACTATCCTTTTTTATAAAACATTTTTTATTTTCTTTTTGAAAAAGCTATAGAATAAGCTTAAATGAACAATTTTAATAAATGGACTTATTGCCTAAACTTATTAATAAGCTAGGAAAAAGCAATCTAAAGTGGCAGATTTGGTTATTAAGCTATTAGGCATAACAAGCTAACACTATTTAGACTATAGGACTCAAAAAGCAACAAGAAAAGCAAATAAGCTTAAGACAGCCTAAACCCTAGACCTAATAAGCAATAGATTAAAAAAAATAAGCCAACAAGTTAAGCTGAAAAGCAATCAAAAACCTTAAGACAGCAGACTCTAAAAGGGACTTAAAGGACATTAGACCAAACTTTAAGCTAAGATTGAGGACCAATAAGCACTTAGAATAAGCTGACAACTAAAAACAAATTAAGTCTTATAAAATAATAATACTAATAAGTAGAAATAAAGCAAATTGGATAAAGGAATAAGCTAGAAAAGATAAATAAGTATGACAGACTACAACTACTATGTTTTAGGCTTATTAAAAATCAAGACAGATTTGTAGCTTAAAAATAAGACTTAATAAGAAATTTTTAAAGAGTCAAAGTTATAACAGATTAGGACCATGACTCAATAAGCAACTTCAAACTAAAATTAAGCTTAATCAAACACTAAATAAGCCTAAAACCTAAGTTAAAATAGATTGCATACATGACTCTTTTCATTTTACTTTTTATGCTAATGACTAATGCAACTAGATTTTAAGACTCTAAAATGACTTTTGACAAACTAAAACTTTAAACATATTTACCTTACACTACTATAAGCCGAATGTAACTAAATTTAAGAAATGATCCTAAATGATCTGCAAGTATGGACTCTTAAAAGCTACTACTACTAAACTGATTTAGATCAAAACATACTCTAAGGTTTTTCCTAAGTTTATGACTTAAAACAGATGAACCTTGATGCATATAAACTTCATTTAGTTCACAAAAACCATACCTCAAATGCCTTTCTAGGAAAATTGACAATTAAACTGTTTAAACAATATGTGAACCTACTGACATGAACCCTTGATATCAAAAGACAATCTATGGAGGATACCCTGAGCAAATTCATGAGTGAATCAGCAAAGAGATACGAAGAAAATTCCAATTTGATTAAAGACATCCGAGCTGTGACAGATGCTGCCATTAGGAACCAAGGAACATCATTTAAAAATTTAGAAATTCAAATCGGTCAAATGAGCAAGGTACTACAGGAAAGAGGATTTGGAAGCCTACCAAGCTAAACTGAAACAAACCCGAGAGACCAAGTCAAGTCGATCTCTACTACTATTGAAGCTGATTCATACTTGATACACCGTATTGGATCATCCTAATACGCCGTATCCACTGGACAAAACAGTACGCTGTTGTACAAGTCAAGACAAACGACGGTTCCTTTTCCAAGTCATTTGGATAATCATTACTGTGAAGAAGAAGAAGGGAACTATGGACCAAAATTTGTGGAAGCTTATGGAGCTTCACATATCAATGACACCATACCCCGAAAGGAGAAAGACCCAGGGAGTTTCACTTTACCTTGCTATATTAATAATATTTGTTTTGACAATGCCCTTGTTGACTTAAGAGCTAGCGTTAGTGTAATGCCTCTATTGACCTACCTTAACTTAGGATTAGGCGAATTAGCTCACACTAGGTTGACAGTGGAATTAGCAGACAGGACTGTGAAATATCCAAAAGGAATAGCTAAAAATGTACTAGTAGGAATTGGCAAATTTACTTTCCCAGTAGACTTTATAATTCTTGATATGCCCGAGGATATCAAAGTGCCCTTGATCCTCGGAAGACCATTTTTGTCTACCGCCCGTGCTAAGATTGATGTTTACAAAAGAAATATTTCTTTAAGCGTCGGGGAAGAAAGGATTGTTTTCACAAGTGTTAAACCTGCTAGCAGTTTAATTAAGAGGGTCTACATGCTAAGTTTGAGAGAAAGAATGGAACTTGATTTAGAAACTAGGCTTATGGGAGAGACTCTGGTGTTAAATAGATCATTAGACCCTTTCTTAGAAGATTACATTGAATTAAATGATCTAAATAAACCATTTGAGCTTAGGAGAAATCAAGGAGATGATTTGATACCCACCATTGAGGAATGTGAGGTAATTGAGGAATTTATAACTAGGTATGATGAACTTGATATTGGAATTGATGATTACCCTAGTTATTGTGACTATGATAAGAAAATCCATATAGATTGTGCTTACTACTTAAAGTTTTCATGCATGATAGGATTTGAATTTACTCACGCTAACTTTTTCCCATTATTGTATGTCAATGTGATGTCTAAAAAGTTTTATAATTCAATAATGAAAGATAAAATGGTATACAAATGGAATAATGTTGTAGGAGCCTTAATGAACATACCTATCTTTGTTGGAACTTTTTCTGTAATGACGGATTTTGTAGTTTGAGAAGATATAGATGCTTATCGTGATGACGGAATGGGCAATGTTATTTTTGGTGAACCATTTTTAAGAGAAGTTAGAATTAAAACAAAATAGTTCGAAGGGATAATTACCCTTTACAATAGTGATGATGAAGTAACTTACCAAATGGTGCGATCACATCCGAGGTTTAAACGCCACACTAATGAGCAATGAAACAAAATCCCACCATTACTGAAGGTAAGTGAGATAGATGAGAAGAATGGAATCTCGCATGCATACCAAAAGCTTAAGGGGTTATACAAAGGAGTTTTAAATCTAGGACCTGATTACATTCGAAATGCGAAGACGGAAGAATGGCTCACACGTGGGCACATTAGCGTGCATGAGATGGAATGAAAAGGAGATGCTGAAGAAAAGTCTAACTTAAAGACTTCGTTGTAAACAAAAGTTCTTTCCGGGAGACAACCTGGATTATTATTTAATTTTGTTATCGAGTCTCTCTTCCCAGACATCAATATGGCGTATCCGCCCCATACCATACGGCGTATTGATTGTCTAGATGTTATTAGTTTTTACTTTTTATGCACTTTAAAAACATTATTGTCAGTTCTGTCAATACGGCGTATTCATTCTCATGATACGCCGTATCCACCAAAACTGACCCGTATTTAGTTTGTTTAGTTTAGTTTAAATTAACCGTAGGTACCAAGATAGGAATGCACATGTTTTTCCTATGTTTAATACAGTACCTCGTGAAAGAAATATCGACGAAGTTGGTGGAATGGATATTTTCTGGAATTCTGTGTGTGTACTGTTCTTGTTAGGATTCAGACGCTTTTCCAGCACACAATCTTGCTCATAAACGCAACTTGGAGAATCTACCGAGAGAATATCAGGGGAGTTTCTCATTCTAATTCTTTTTAAATTCCCGTATTTAATGTTTTATATATACAACGAGGACGTTGTATAATTCAAGTGGGGGGATGGAATTAGAATGTTTACTTGTCCTATTTTTCACACTAAAATGCTTAAATTATGCTCAAATTTAATTTTTTTTCAAGCATACTTTTGTGAAATTACATGTTACATAACCCGCATACAATAACCCTTGTTAGATATTGTGAGGATTCAGCCTTTTCGTTTCTAAATGTTTACCTAAATTCCCAAAATTTGAGTGTTCCGGTGATGTTGTAGACTTTAGAACTTGGCTTGGTATATCACTCGAGACCACAATAATGAGTATTATAGATTTAATTAGAGTAACTTGTTTACATTGGTAAATTTTTAGGATTACACCCAAATCGCCTTTCCATGTTGTTTATTAACTAACTACACTGGTTAGTTAACCTCCCGTTTAAACCCTTTATTTACTCTTACTTTAAGAGTAAGATTCCCCTAGAACAACCCGTAGAGCCAATCCTTTAGGAATTACACCAACTATTGGTTTCGTTACACCCTTACACCTTAACCTACACTGTTAGATTAAGTTTAATTTACAGTTGCTAAATTCTTATAAGTGTAAAGTTTGTATTTCCCGAGTCTTGTGTCATTTTCTATCTTGGGTGCGGTTAGAAATTTGCACATTGCAAATGGGAATGTATATCATAGTCAAAACTCATGTGATTTTACTACCATCACAATTAATGGTGAGTCCGAAGAATGAAGAGACTATCAAAGGAATTATCCGGAATTATTACGATCGTGAAGATGGTGAAACTACTCTGAGTTTCATATATAGTTAGATGTTAAAAAAAATTAGAAAATTTGCAACAAAAAAGAGAAGGAAAGTTTGAAGATAATCGTTTCACAACTACCGAAGGAATTACATGAAGGATCGATTATCCGTTGATACGCAACAAAAATCAACAATGTAGAGTATTATATAAAGTGGAAGATATCGCCACTTACCTTGTAGAGTATGTAGAGTTTGGGATGATTGGGAAGTTAACCGTTATGGGAACGCCAACTTAGGTTGTTGTTTTTGATCGATAATCAAGACGTTATAAATAGTTGTGTCTTTATCATGATAACGGCCAGGAAAAAGTGTTTAGCAACTTGTATCTTAGTCTTAATCTATTTGTTTCTTGATTTTTATTTAACAACAATTTACTTCCCTCCCACCTAATGATTAACCATGAGTTTTACGTGAATGAGGATGTGATCGAGCGTGCATGTCTATTCTGTCATTACGGCCATGTATGCATGTCTCAGCTGCCTTGTTGGTTTATTACTATTGGTGAAAGTTAGAAGGTTCCTACCCTATATCATTCTTCATCCTAACCGTTGGTTAAATTCGAATGGGGATGTGATCGAACACACATGTCTATTGTGTATGTGTGCTTCAACTGCCCTGTTAGAGTGGTACTTTTGGTGAAAGATTGTAGAATGAGCAACCATAAGCCTTTCCATACAAAAACCCATATTTACCTTTATAAACTTGTTAATCCTTGGCTTTAGTGGTGGAGATGTGTATCCTTGCCAAGCTTATGATAGAATACTCGTCACGACCGAGCAATTGAGCGAATTAGTTACATGTTACCACATAGATTAGTTGAGTGATTTGAGTGTTTTCATCTTCCTATTTTGTGAGGTGTTTGGTTGTGTACTTGTAATAGATCAAATAAATGCTTTAACGGAAAATATCCTTAGGGATACATTTTTATAAACTTCTAAAGGCTACTTGAGGACAAGTATGATTAAGTGGGGGGATATTTGATGACATCAAATAATGTCTATTTTATAGCATCATTTATCCCATGTTATTAACCCATTTTCTATAGTTATTGCAAAGAATTGTTACTTAATCATTTAGTAATTGCTTTCTTAATCATTTATATTTAAAGAATTGAAGTAATTATTGAAGTACTTGGTTGGATATTTGACAAATGCGCGCGCATTACTGGAGCTTAAACGATGGATATTTTGAAAATTACTATTCTGAAGACCAATACAGTCGTATCAATTCAGAAGATTCAACGTATACGTGCCCTGCACTCACCAAACCAAGGAATGAAGTCAATACGCGTATCCAGAGAGACTCATTAAGCAGTATTCAAGATTTTAATAGGTGAATATTCTGGTTGATATCAAACACGTGGTCCCTTCTTTTAAGTATTCACCCAATACGCCGTATCCTATCCTTACTATTACCACCGTATCGAACCGACTTTCTACCCTATAAATCAAAAACTAAATAAACCGAGTGTTAAGGGTGTTAAAATCATTTTCTCGTACTAAACCACACAAAGGTCGATTTTTAGACGGAAAAAAAGAGCAGAATGGAGTCATGTAACTTTATCAATCCCATAAGAGACAAAGTGTACATCATATACTTTAGTATTCATTTAGTTTCTTAGTATATTGTTTTAAATCGGTTAGTATACCTTAGCTTACATAATTGGTCTTGTTATTTATTATGACATTTGAGGCTAATACATTCAGGTATTAGCCATTTATTATGATGATTTGAGTGTTTGGTATTGTTTTATCTACGATTTCTTGATTTATTCGTTGTAAGGCTTGTTTATGTTTTGTATTTATATCTTGTTTATGTGCTTTCGTATCGCGACATATCATTCAACTGGATCTAGTGTTACGGACCAAGAATCTGAGTACTGGATAGCTCTCCATATATTGATTTATACATCTAGAATCATAGGATCACAAGTAATGTCCTTCTAAATCTGTGTCTAGGATACGCTTCAGGCTTAACTAGTTAATTGGATATTGCCAATGGTTTATTGAACGTATTGACTAGAAGGTGAACATAGATAATTCAACAAATAACGTACTGATTCCATTAGAGAGTTGAACAAGTGGACTACTAGTGTATAAATTGCCATTAAGCAGTAAGTGGGTAAAGTCTCTATGAGCTAGGGTTTAACAAGATCACCATTGCTTTAGTCCTTAAGATAGATTATAATAAGCAAATACGGATGCTTTATGCGGATGCTTTAATTGTGATAGAATTAATGTGTCTAGGTCTTAGGAAGAAGTCCCGCCTAAGTCTTAAGAATGATATGCCACCTCAAGAGATGAAATCTATACACTAAATAAACAAACCAACGTTTTAATCGGATTAATAATGGTTAATACAGTTTTCTTATATAAGGCTCGACCGCTCTTTTATCTTCTATTAATTAGCTTGCATGGGTTAAAGTGTCTTGAATTGATTGTAGTCACCGACCAACCTGTGCCAGTCTCTCAGGTTGAAACCCCTTTTTACCTGTTAGAATTAGGTTTAGAACTAACATAGGTTTAACATAGGTTTGACTTAGATTAAATTTAACATATATTAGAATACCAAAATATAAATAAATTAAGAGATTTAACTTCGCTTCAAGTGTTTGACACCCTACTTACCACGAATCTACCACCGACCCTGCCCGTTAAAGTGTCGTTTTTGGTTAAGTCGGCAAAATATAAATTTAAAACTTGAAACATCTTAAATATACACCACACAATGACCACATCAATATTCCTGAAAATTAACAAAATTTAGTAATAAAATATAATAAATCAAACTATAACTAAGTTTAGCTCCTCGGCAACGGCGCCAAAAACTTGATCCTTAGAAATTGTTTTGAATAATTATTTGCCAAGTTTTAAATTTATAAAACTCGTCTACCGATACATGCACTAACGGGCAGAGAACCCGGTCGTATATAGTGTAGTAGTTGGTAAATCCGAGGTCGTCCCAAGAGCTGAGGTTACTAGTTCTAATTTGATGTTGTCACATTTTAGAAACATGGTTATAAGATTGATTTTAAAACTACAAGAAAGTAAATGCAGAAGAGTAAATAGATAGAAGTAATCAGGGAGAAAAGCGTGCTAGCCTAACCATTACATTACTACTTTTATGATTACATTTTCTTGTGAAATGTTCAATTACAAGTTTCATTAGTGGTTCTAATATCAGCAGACCCGAATTGGCATTTGAGGTTTGTCCTATACTTACTCTGTGATCCCAATTCCCCTAAGATCACACAGGCAGGGCATCCAAGTTTATAGTGGTTAATCCCCAACTATCTTTAAGACCAATTCTATAACCTATATAGATTATTAACCCTATCTGAAAGAGTTCCTATACTTTTTAATTGTTTCATGTGACAGAGGCGGTAATATGGTTAATTCATACACTAGGGATAGGTGCCAATCTAACCTAGTACCCCGCTAATCCCAAGTTCAACCAGTAAGTCTAATAACAGGACTAACCAGATCTAAGCCACCCTCTACACTACCAAAACCCAAGGATTAATGAAAGCCAATAAGGATATCTAATGAAACCATAATTAAACAGGAAACATCAATCATAAAAATAGTAAATACATGGCTAGGCCAGCACTAGGAGTGCTTAGCCACTCATAGCAACAGTAACATAAGAAATAAATAAAGAGATCTTGGATTGATAAATCATAATTCTTACAAACTCCGTTTATGAATGATTAATGCTAAAAATAAGTAAAGTGATCCTCCCTTAGACTGCTTGGTGGAATGCTTCATCTTCTAGAGGCCTTGTTCACCTCTTGGTACTGTGTTGTGAAGTGGTGAAGTGAGTGATGCTGAATGAGCCGTCCAAGCCCTCTTTTTATAGGTATCGACTATGTTATAGCGTAACCATTATGAAGGTGTTACGCCGTAACCATGCTGAGTTGGACTTTTCTTTTGTAGGCTTAATTCTTGTTACGGCGTAACCATATAGTGCATGTTACGCCGTAAAGCTGACATAGATAAATCATCCTTCTTCTGTGAGATGTGTTACGGGGTAATGATGATGAAGCTTTTACACCATAAAGGTAGTGCTGACTCATTTCTTCATTAATTTTTGTTACGGCATAATCCCTTTGGGGTTGTTACACCGTAACTAGCCTTGAACTCTTTACTTGAATGATTTCCATGTCTAGATCCTGCGTCTTTTGCTTAAATGCTCGCATTGCTTCTGAAAACTAAATATAAGCAATTAAGTAGTGTTTTTAGGACATTTATAACATAATTATAAGCATTTTCATATGGAATTTGATGCTAAAAAGTATTAACTATTTGATGTTATCATTTGGTCAACATTCAGAAGAAGCACGTTTACAGCCAATACGCCGTATCCAGAAGCCCTTATACGTCGTATCCAGTGGCAGTCTATGAGTATTCCAGAATATAATAATCGTAAAGCCCAAGCTAAGAAACCTCAATACGACGTATCGGACCCAGTCAATATGGCGTATCGACCTAATTTCAGAGCCTATAAATAGAAAATCTAAAATTCGGTTTTTAGTATGCATTAGAAGTTTTTAACCACCAAGTATGATCTACAGATGATATTAGAAGCAAAGAAGGTCTAGCAAGTGCTTCAATTCAATAGGAAAACTCTTGTAATCTCTATACTCCGTTATAAACGTTCGGTTAACATAATGTTTTTTTATCTAAATCGTTTATCTGTGATACTGTGTATTGTTACAATGACTATAGGTATTAGCCATGTTTACGATAATTTAATATTTGGTGTGTTTATACTGATTGTTTACCTTTTCGTTGCATGTTGATTATGTTTATCACTTCATACATGTTTATGTTTCGATTATATATTATTTATCATTCAACTGGATCTAGGATTACAGATATGTAGACTAGAGTCTGGGATAAATACTACATACAGCTTATTTATGTGACTCTGGATTAATAGGACTACAAATTTATCCCCTTATTGCACCCTTGGTTAAGTGAATGGTAGACTAAGAGGTGACTTAGGATTACAAATAACATTCTGTATCCTTGGATAGCAGTTCAGACTATGGACTACCAGCATATAGATAACAATTGGACATAATTTGGTAAAGCCTCGATGAGCTAGGTTTCGATATTCACCAATGTTGTCTACTAGATAAATTATAATCAACGGTGTGAGCTTTATGTGGGTTTAGGTTAGTTGTGACATGATTAACTGTAATATAAACCTCGAGTTTAGGGAGAAGTACCACCTAGCTTTGGAATGATATACCACCAATGAAGTAATACAATCATTACACTCATAAACTATCCCTACATTTTATTTGACTAAACTGGCTAATACGTTTCCTTACATTAGCGCTTGACCGCTTCTTTATCATTTGTTTATCTGCTTATGTGTGTTAATTATCTTCTTTAGTTTAGATTAAACCAAAACTCGTGCCAGACTCTCAGGCTGAAAATCTACCCTTTGCGTTAGTTTAGGTTTAATTAGAATTAATTAGTACTAACCTAGATAACTAAAATACATATAGACTTAAGTATTAACGCTCACTCTTAGTGATCGACACCCTACTTACCAACGAACCTACAATTAATCGGGCACACTGCTCGTTAGTGTTAGTTAATAGGTAAAGTCGGTAAAATATAAATAGTAAAACTTGATAAATAAATTACCTATACCAACGACACATCAGTTGCTATCTTTGATCGAGGTCTGCTTTGTTTGTGATCTGCTTCTTGGTCTATTCTTTGTTCGCACTCAATTTAACTGTGAGATAAATTCATTTCAATGTGATCATGGTGGTGAATTTGACAACCACACCTTTCATAAGTTATTTGCTGATAATAGGATTCAGTTTCGTTTTTTGTGTCCACACACCTTACAACAAAATGAATAATCTAAAAGGATGATCCGAACCATCAACAACCTTATTCGCACGTTACTATCTCAGGCTCATCTACCTCCTAATTATTGGGCTGAAGCACTTAATATGTCCATTTACTTATTAAATAAGTAAATGGCCATTTACTTATTAAATAAGTAAATGACCATCTACCTCCTAATTATTGGACTAAAGTAAATGGCCATTTACTTATTTAATAAGTAAATGGCCATCTACCTCCTAATTATTGGACTGAAGCATTTAATATGGACATTTACTTATTAAATATTTTACCCTCACACGCCATTGATAATGAAATACCTTTTACACGTCTTTTTGGAACCACCCCCGACTATAGTATTTTACGTACTTTTTGGTGTCTTTGTTACCCTCACCTTGATACCATTCATAAAATTGAACCCCGAGCTATAACTTCTATATTTTTTGGATACGCCACCAACCACCGTGGATATCGTTTCCTTGAGCTTAAGATATATAAAATCATCATTTCCCGACATGTTACATTTGATGAGATAGTTTTTCTAGTCTGGCTTGATGACACCCACCTCGAGTCCCTCATATGATTTTTTGGATGACTCGTCTAATGTCATTTCTAATATCATTAGATTGTCACTCACCACTAATCCCAATACAACTCCTAAGTTCCTTACTGTGTCAGCCAATACACAAGCCAATCCTACACATATAACACAAATCGGCCCAACTAATGAGCCTATACACGCTGGCCTAAGTGACGAGCCTATGCATACCGAAACCAATCATCTCGGCCCAAATGCTACCAGCTCAGCCCAACAGCCCCTACTCTCAATCCATTTAATACCACACCCGATGATACCAACCCGACTCACACGGAGACTGCTATAACACAACCCGCTTCCGTTTGTGTTTCCCAAATTCAATCCACTCAAATGATAACTCGAACCCGGTTTCAGTTCACCCCATGGTCACACGTTTTCGTGTCGGGACTAATCGTCCTACACATCATCTTAATCTTCATATGTATCTATCTCGCATTTATCAAAATCATATAGCGATGCGTTTAATGATCTGAATTGGCAAAATGCTATGTTTGATGAGTATAATGCACTTATTAAAAATGAAACTTGGACTCTTATGCCTCGACCCACGGATGCCAATATTGTTCGTTGTATATGGTTATTTTGCCATAAGTATTTAGCAGATGGCCCTTTTAGTCGCTACAAGGCTCGTATTATAGCGAATGGTAGTACAAAGGTATAGGGTATTGATGTAGATGAGACTTTTAGCCTAGTTGTTAAACCGAGTACTATTCGGATCGTTCTTAGTTTGGCTACTTCTTGACATTGGCCGGTTCATCAGCTTAATGTCAAGAATGCCTTCTTGCATGGTGATTTATTTGAGACGGTTTATATGCATTTGCCTCTAGGGTTTCAGGTTTCTTCACATCCTAATTATGTTTGTTTATTACAAAGGTCCCTTTATGGGCTAAAGCAGGCCCTCGGGCTTGGTTTCGGCGGTTTGCAACTTATATTACTCGTGTTGGGTTTCATCATAGTCGATGTGACTCATCATTATTTATTTACAGACAAAGGACTCACATTGCTTACTTATTATTGTGTGTTGATGATATTGTACTCACTACTTCTTTTGAGACTTTATTACAGCAGATTATTTCTTTATTGCATCAGGAGTTTTATATGACAGATCTCGGTTCACTTAACTATTTTTTTTGAGTATTTATTACATGGATTCCTTCAGGGATATTTTTATCTCAGCGGAAATATGCTGTTGAGATTCTTGAGAGGGCTCATATGGTTCATTGTAATCCTAGTCAGACTCCTGTTAATACAGAGTCTAAGTTAGGAGATGATGGTGATCATGTATCTGATCCGACTTTATATCGGAGTCTTGAGGGTTCTTTACACTATCTTACTTTTACTCGACCAAATATTTCTTATGCAGTGCAGCAGGTTCGTCTTTATATGCATAATACTTGGGAGCCTCATTTATCGGCTCTTAAACGGATCTTGAGGTATGTTCGTGGTACGTTAGATCATGGGTTATAATTATTTTCATCTACTACTACATCTTTGGTTGCATATTCGGATGCAGATTGGGCTGGTTGCCCTAAAACTCAGCGTTCAACTTCAGGTTACTATGTATTTCTTGGCAACAATTTACTCTCTTGGTCCTCTAAGCGTCAACCGACGCTTTCTCGTTCTATTGCCGAGGCAGAGTATCGCGGTGTTGTCAATGTTGTTGCTGAGACCTGTTGGTTATGGAATTTACTATGTGAGTTGCATACACCTTTGTCTTCCGCTACGCTTGTTTACTGTGATAATGTCATTGTTGTTTATATCTTCTAATCCGGTTCAATGTCAACATACGAAGCATATAGAGATAGATATTCATTTTGTCTAGGATTTGGTTGCAGCTGGACAGATTTGAGTTCTACATATCCCTTCTCGTTATCAGCATGCGGACATATTCACTAAAGGATTCTCTTCGGCTTTGTTTGAGAAGTTTCCTACCAGTTTGAGCGTTTGGTGTCCTTCCGCTCTAACTGCGAGGGAGTGTTAGTCGTATTTGTAATGGGCTGAAGCCCAATTATCTATTTTGTTAGAGCTTGTACACTATATATGTATCATTTGTAATTATTAACAAGGGACAACACTTTACAGACTTACAATAATATGCCATATATAATAGAAAGATGAGGTGAGGTGATAGAAACCAAAATCTAACCGTGAGAAGTGGGTTTTTTTAGTTTTAGGTTTTATCGGCTTTGATTTTTCTCGGTTATAAGCATTTTTTTGCAGTTTCGAATTGAGCGAATCAAATGGGTTAGTCGGGTTTTCGATTTTCTTGAGACCATGTGTAATGGCACACATTCGATCGAGTCCCCAGCTTATCTGGCAGACATCCGACACATCCTACTCATTACCACCCATACCTCCGAGGCGTCCCACCGCAAGAAAACACAGAAGTCGGTCGCATATGCGCCCGAGTTATGTTTTATGTTTGTGTGTGTGATCATATTTATTAAATGATTTTTTTAGGTATTTACGTGGTGTACTCGATCTCCTTGTTAAACTAATTTGGTCATATAGTTATTTTGACGAGATAAAGATGAGGTGATAATGAAGAACTTTGATTTTTTGGAAGTCACCGTTACACTCAATCTAACACACTCAATCTAAACAAATGGTTGTTTTAATTTTATTTTTTTGATTATTATTACTTCATTGACTTAACCTAAACTCCTAAAGTGAATAAGTGCTTCCCCAAAGAAGCGTCACACTATATTGGTGGCTTTCAGTTTACTTAATCAATCATTACTTAAACAGTCTTTACATAATGTTGCTTGTGCTTTTCAGATATGTGAGTTATTTATTAAACAAAAAGTTGTGAATTTAACTTTTACTCAAGACATTGAATGAATTAAGTTTTAAATCTTTTATATAATAAAAGAATTACATTATTTTGGAGTTTTCTATAAAATTTGATTTTATAAAAAAAATTAGACCAGTCAGATGACTTAATTTTGACACGTAAGCCAAATCATGCGACTTAATTGGTTAAAAAAAGTCAAAATTGAATCCAATTTGGTCAAAATTAAAAATTTTGGTGAAAGAATTTGGTGGAGAAAAAACACATAAAAATATATGTGTCAAATTTGTGAAAACAAAAACTTAAAAAATAGAAGGTAAATAATAAAACTTTAGTGGTTGAATTTTAAATAAATAATATAGAGTTAAGTGTAAATTTATAAGTTTTCATGTTTTTTAATAACTTAAAAAAATAAACAAATAACCCCTTAGACTTTGTATCCATAGACTTTATATTTTAGAAAATACAACATGTATGTTGTTTTAAAAATACAACATAGATATGCACAAGACTATTAATATCAAAATGAAAGCACACATTATTATGTATATAAATAAATAGACGATGTTATACGTATACGAACAACTCATGTTTTTACTCTTTATGAGTTTAAGTAAGAATACCCAAAAAAATATTATTTTTACTATATGCGTTTTATAAGGACTCATTATTATTCAATTTTTTAAGTTTATCACATGCGTAAACGGGTTTTAATATTAAATACGGCTAAATGTCTATTAACACACAATAATGTAATTGGCAAACATGAGGATTAACATTGTTTGTTTAACATGAGGATTGGCAAACCCGTATTCACAATAGATGAAATAATGATAAATAAGACCTTCAATGTGCAAATATGAAAAAATAACAACACTTACAGATTTAACACTTAATTTAAATTTAATGTCTCAACCTTATGTGTGAACGGGTATTAAAACTAGTGTATTGAATTGGTATAATTTTCATCAAGTATTATATAACACAAAATAATTATTTAAGGCCAAAGTTGACAAAGAAAAACTTCAAAAAGTCAAACTGGATACTTATTTTAAGATGGTTAGAGTAGCACAATAATACAGGTTTGTTTAACAAGTCCTTAAGAGCACATGTTAAACTATATTTACTAAACAACAATTTTCTTTTAAATCACAAATTACATTTAATACATATAATTAAACTTGTAAATTACTGATGAGTCTCCACTACAAATTTTAAATTTATAGCAAGGATTATCGGGATTAAGCTTAGAACACATTCGGGCAAGTGTGACCCTATCGTGTGTAGCTAGTTGGGGATGGCAAACAGAGGTCGTTCACTAGGATTTAGGTGTTTGCGGTTGTGAAGAATTTATGTATCAAATAGCAATACAAAAGCGGTAAAATCGATGTTACAAGCCACAATACCATATAAGCAACAAATAACACGAAAATTATGATTATGAAAATTTGATAAGTAAAAGATAACACTTGTTTGGATTAATACATAATATTTGGATTGCTCATACAAGGATGGTTTTGAGAAATCGATTACAAGTTAAGAATATGATGGTGACATATTCGATCTTTGATTCTAAAGCATATAACCCAAGCGTATGATCATAAGACAATAAAATCAAGCATTAAGCCAAATAAACCATTTCATGATTACATTTATTTAACAAATTTGATCCATTATAGTTTCACAAATTGTTAACAATCACACCCGAGTTTCTTTGCATAATCAAGCCACTAAAGAAATGTTCAATACAATAGATAATCATCCGTATAAAACACGATTATAACTAGCTGTTTGATGAAAACCCTTTCGACCTATGAAATCACCAAAAACTAACCAAGCTTGATAAGCAAATATCACAAAACTCAAGCACAAGTGAATCTCAAACATAACATTAGATTAATCAAAATCATAATCAAATATAAAGAATCCTCATATGATAAACATCATCCAAACAAGTGTAATAAAAACTACTCCATGATTATTTCAACAAAACATAAAGTTCCAACAATCATAATAATCATAAACATTCTAAAAAGTAAAAGTATTATACCAAAGTAGCAAATTTCAATCGGTAATGGGAGGATTTAAAGCAATCCTCGGGCCTCCAATCACCTACACGCTTCCTACAAAGCCAAAAAATTATACCTAACACCTTCTTTGATGTGCTTGAATACTAATTCTGGAAATGGTAGAATGAATAAGCCTTTTGGGAAAGATAGGGTGTGGAAAATTCATCCTTGTGGTGAAGGCATGAGTTTTCATGTGTGAAAACCAAGCCTAAGGCCTTTATTTATAGTGTAAGCCACCCTTAGCCTCCAAGTATGAAACTTGGACATAAAGGGTCATAAAAATGGTAGATAAATGAGTTATTAGGGTGATATAATCGGACTTAAGGCTTGATTCTTAATTCCTTCATTAACCTTGACTTGGAGAAGTTAGTTTCATTCAAACTATCGGCCAGATGATCAGGCCGAACGGCCAGATGCTTTAGCAGGTTTTGGCTTAATGGCTACGTGCTTGCGTTGAATGGCTAGATGAGTGCAATTAGACTAGGTTATTCCAGCCTAATGGCCAGATGATCAGGCCGAACGGCCAGACTGATTTTCCTGCACACACTTTTTTGTCTTTTCGTTTATCTTCCTGTTTGCGTAGTTCTCGATCGTGGGTCTTTATACTTCAATCCAACTTGACTTATTCTTCATCTTGGGACTTGGAAGCTTCTTTTTGTTGACTCTTTTTCTCTTGAAATGTTTCCTGAGTTTCATCTTGATGCGGGATTCTTCGTACAGGCATAAAGATTCATTTTTTACTTATTTCTTCGTCTTTTTCTCCATTTTCTTTTACCTGGCTAACTACGAGCATGAAAACATAACTTTGTGCAAATTAGTGGCAAAAGTTTGTTAATTTAACTAAATAACATGTATAAAACATGATAATGCTACTAAAAACATACTCAATTTGAGCGTTATTAAGTTCCCTCACACTTAGACTTTGTTTGCCCTCAATCAAATCTAGAATTTAAGAAAAGTTAAATCTACACGGTGCATAAAAATAATTAGTAAATGCGATGCAAATCTACCAAGTACTAGTATGAGATAAGATCCATCTTTATAAGCTTTTGGCGAAAAACCAAAATGTTTGACAATACCCAAAGGTTCTCTTTCTTGATTCACATTTCTAAGCACCTCACAAAAAAAGAATGAAGTATAATTCACTCAACACTCATTTATTTAGGTGGTGGAGTATATAAGAGAAATCACACTCATAGCTCGATCGTGACCAGATTTGTTACCATATGCTTTTACGAGAAACAAAACTTCACCGAGGTGGCGTAAGCACCAAGTGTAAACATTTAAGAGGTCTTTTATTAGTTTGTAAAGTTTAGCCTTTGGGTTAAATGGGGTGAGGATAAGGCATGAAAAATTTATTAGTAAGGGTTAAAGAGAACATAATATACATAAGTCAAGATTCTAAGTCCCATGTTGCTAGTTACCGAACAAACCTCAAACCCGTAAATGATTATAGTTACCAATTTATTCTTCCTTTACAAATTAATCACCGTATATATATATATATATATATATATATATATATGTGTGTGTATATATATATATATATATATATATATATATATATATCTATATATATATGTATATATATATGTATGTATAGAATGAGGTTTTTGTGGGATAATGTTTAAAATAAGAAGTATGAGAAGCCACTAGAAAATTACCATGTGGAATGGGAGGTTCAAAGAGGTTCAAAATGTTTTATATGGTCTAAGGGCATTTATAAGGTATTATAATTGATCCTGACCTAATCATTCTTTCATAACCATTCGTTTTTTCTTTTTCTATCCCTACTTTGAAACACATAACCTACCGCCAGAAGCATCATTCTCCCATCTATCTTCCTCTTAAGGTCTTTGATAGTTCGTCATATGATCTATTATCAAAACTACTTTAGAAGTCTATCTACAAACAATGATTATAGCATGGTCGCAAAAACTATTTCAAAACGTATATCATCATCGATGAATATGATTAAGAACATGCTGATATTTTACGACCGAAAACCTTAGGCCATCACCGTCAGCCTACGTTAGTTCTTTTACATTGCGTTTATGGACATCTATATGCGACTACTCGAAACCTATTTTAAATGGTTTCCAGCCTTCTCGATCTATCTATGTTTTGGGTTGGAGTTTCTATTTACTCATGTGTCAATATCCTAATATATTTAACGATTTATGTGCAACATACTTTCATGTATCATTCCCTATTAAGTCAACGTTTGTGTGTAAGTTCATATGAATTATACTCCGTACAATTTATTGTGAGTATCAGTCACATGTATAAGTTTAATTTGTTACTTATAAATGTATGGTTGGTGTTGACAACATGCTTTTTTTAGTTTCTTACGTCTCCAACATTCATGTAGGAACTTTTCTTATATCATTTATGTTGAATTCTATATTTTTATTGATGGTGTCCCATCATTTTTTATTATCGTAAACTTTTTATGGATCAATAGTATTAATTGTTAGGTAATAAACTTTGTAGAACCATATCGTGTATCCGTTTCGAGTAATTGTACATGTATCACTTCTTAACGTGACGGTATCATAAAGTTGATGTATCAAAGTAGGTTGTGAAGTTGTAAATTGGTGCATCACAAAATTATGTAACCAGGTTGTCTCAAAGGTCTTTTTGCAAAAATTTCATTTGATGATCTGAATTCATAATAACAATAAATCCCCTTAATACCCTTGAACCAGTTCGAGCCCTTTTGATCTTATTTGAAAATTTCATGACACATGTCATTCTTTTGCTACCTTTATACGCTTCTTACTTTAAGTGACTATCTTATGATAACCTCCTTATATATATATCACGTCTTATCACATTGGCTAATCGATATCTCAAACCTACTTCATCTTCCTTCATCTTTATACATCAACCCCCCCCCCCCCCCAACACTACGCATAAGCATACACCACAAAAAATAAAATAAGAAGGTGCACTCTTTATCTTTGTCGGAATGGCACACACGAATGGAGAAGTGTGGCCAAACTATCAATCATAAAAACAATTCAAGATACGAAGCAACTAGCAACCCACCGTTTAAACTTTGACTACGGGTTAGGCTAAGGTTTAAAGTGTAAAATATTTTTTTGCTTTTTTAGTGGATGTAACAAAATGAAAAGATTGGCTCGGAGGGTGTTCTAAGGGTATCTAGCAATAAAAGTGAGAACGAACAATTGGGTTAATATGGGTGGTTAGTTAATCAATGTAACTAGCTAAAAATAAAGATATAAACAGAAAAGGCAATTTGAGTTAAAATCCTAAGTGTGCCTCTTTGTCACACGAGTACACTTATATCACACGAGTGTCATCTCACTGTGGTCTGATAATGATTTACAAGCACAAGTTCTAGAATAAATACAATCACCGGCACACTCATAATAAAAGAATTCAAGTCTATATGAAATAGGCTCAAATCCTTACATATTTAGTGGTAGCGGGCTATAAATGTGCTAGCAAATGTCATCGATGGATTGCAATATTAACTGTTGAGAATCGATTTGCTTATCTAGGATATAATAACAATGATTGATAACACGCAGCGGAATAATAAAGAACACAATCAAAGTTATGAACAAGGTTTTTCATTGAACGATTTCCCTATTACCCCAACTATAACTTAGGGATACACCAACTAAATATGGTGTACTATTCGACTTTAATCAGTCGACTATGTTATGTAACTATCTAGATAACTAACCACGGTGTACACACACACACCTTTACTATTCGACTCTCATCAGTCTATGTTTCTATGGATGGATCTCTAAACCAGACGCCTACCCTTTTTATATAATAGAGGGAGGTTACAAGAAAACCCTAGCTTACATAGGAAGCTAACTTAATATTTTACACTTAATATTTTACATTAAGTCCTTGTTGTTTCATCTTTCTTCAATCTTGCATTTTTAGTTTTGTAATCATCAAATCCCAGATCCCAACAATCTTCCCCTATTTGATATTACAAAACAATCTCCATGTATGAAACAATCTTCAGTGCTTCCCCTTGACTTAAGATGTTCTTGAACATGCCACCACACATAAATAAGCTGCAAATCATATCTCTGTAGTCTTATTCCCCTTTTTGTAATCATCCAATAGGGGTATTCTGTAGATATGCAACTTATAAAACACTTCCCCTCAAGTGGTGCATGTAGATGGTTAAACATTTAAACAATAAGCTTCCCCTGAAACACATATGTTTACCATCTCTTGAATCCCGAACTATGTAGGCTCTATGTAGTGATCACTGATAAAGAAAATAGAGTATAACGAATTTGAGGAAGAAGTTGAATCTCCCAAACTTGTGTCTTGTGTCTTGCATTATCCACGTGACGTCAAACTTATACCAAGACCAAAATATAAGTAGATCGTAACCTCTTGACAAAAATCCTCATCTTCTATGAGACACATACTAAGTGATAGCAAATGTGAGCATTAAGCACCATATGAAAAATCACACACTTTTGCTAGATTTTGACAAGTCTTCGTCACACCATTGTAAGCACGAACAAGTTATCTCAAAATATAGTTAGCCATTTGAGATATGATAAGAACACGCATCCGAAAAACTCAACTACAACATCAAATAAGTGATAATCAATCGTCTTCGTAATCACTTTTTCAATAAATCTCCAAAAATGAGCCATAAACCAATAAGAATAAACTATTGTTAGAAACAATTCCATCCGAGATCCAAAACCATCTAAAAAAACAAACATGTGTGTCGTCTTCAATCACCAATGAAAACCAAACAATCTGTCTTGTCCAAAATTTTTGTAATAACCGAGAACAAAAATCATGTATTACCCGATATCTGTCAACACTAATAGTATTAAAATCTTTTCTCGGATACAACTAGCAGTTGAAACCTTATCTCGGACAAAGAAAGCAGTACAAACTCCTATCGAGCAGTACTAAATTCGAACATTAGCAAAAACTCAAAGCAGCATTAATCCTTTTGAGCGTAATACCATAACAAACGAACAACACTTCTTTAAATAACAAACTGCTTAACAAACGTGAACAGTATTGATTTTCTCTTTTTGCCATTTACTCGGTAGCACCTTAAAGCCCAATATATTACTCATAAACTTTGAAGCCCACTAGCTACTTTTGTCATCACCATTGGCAGCACTAAAATTCATTAGTATTGGCAGCACTATGCAGTAACAGTACCATCTTTTTACTTTACACAGCAGTTACTCGAACAGTAGTTAACTTCCATGTGTACAAACAGTTTTAACAACTTTGAAGCAACACAAACATCTTTTGAGCTCAATATTGCCACGTCCAACATCACTAATATCCTTCAGCCATATCTTTTTTACATTATAACTGAATATCTTCTTTCCTTATATCTTTTGTCGGCTGAATATAATTGCTCCCCATGCCATCCACCTAAATGTCATATAATAATATCTCTACAAATATAAGGAAACAATCTCATACCTTAATATATTCATTCCCATGCCAATCAATAAACACATCTAGAATATATTCCATCGTTTATGGGAACTCAAAACTGCTTCCTGCATTCACAAAATCCTTGAACACCAATCAGCGTCCTTAATCTAAATACGAACCAGAAAAACATACAATTTGCTCATGACCACGCATCTTATCTCTTCCATCTTATTAGGGTTAACCAAACCCTAATCTATATCTGCTTGTAAACCAGTGGAGGTCAAATCACGCTCGCAATCCTTCCTTAAAGACGAACAAACATTAAGCAGCAGCTTGACAATTTATAAAGAAACCCTTCAGTCGATTAGGGTTTAATATTCAACAATATCGAAACCTGCTGCCACTTTCTTTTGTACAAAGATGAAACCCTTTTGCACAACCTGCTTCCTTTTCTTTCATCATCAGTAATCGTGCTACTAGGGTTCATCATCACCTATGTGGGTAACTCACCAGATTTGATGATTACAAAACTAAAAATGCAAGATTGAAGAAAGATGAAACAACAAGGACTTAATGTAAAATATTAAGTGTAAAATATTAAGTTAGCTTCCTATGTAAGCTAGGGTTTTCTTGTAACCTCCCTCTATTATATAAAGAGGGTAGGCGTCTGGTTTAGAGATCCATCCATAGAAACATCGACTGATAAGAGTCGAATAGTAAAGGTGTGTGTGTGTACACCGTAGTTAGTTATCTAGATAGTTACATAGCATAGTCGACTGATTAAAGTCAAATAGTACACCATATTTAGTTGGTGTAGCCCCAAGTTATAGTTGGGGTAATAGGGAAATCATTCAATGAAAAACCTTGTTCATAACTTTGATTGTGGTTTTTATTATTCCGTTGCGTGTTATCAATCATTGTTATTATATCCTAGATGAGCAAATTGATTCTCAACATTAACCGGGACACATCTCGAATTTTACAAAATTATAGTATTTTCACTAGTGGACTGATCCAGCTATTCTAATATATTACCCTAAAAGCGTGAAAATAACTAGATCACAAGGGCAAACAAGTATACAAAAAAAATTTAAATTAGCCCAAAAATATAAAAATTTAAAATTCGGTCTCGTTTTCCCTATTTACTCCCCCTACACTTAAGTTAAGCATTGTCTTCAATGTGAAAAATAAACTTCAAAGTATGAAAATAGGAAAACAAAAGTATGAGAGAAACTAGACTTCCTAGGCGAAAGAATTCGCGATCTAACTCCATATAATAAATGTTATGCAAATGCAGCATAAGCGTGTGAGTAACAATTTTTACCTCCATGCATCCTCATCCATTACTTGCTGCAATTATTCAAACACAAAAAAACAAAAATATTACGAGCATGTAACACCCCCACACTTAAGATTTTTAAAGTTTGAAAAACATTTTTTGTAAAGGGTGTACATAATTATTTGAAATAGAAAATAACACAAACAAACAATTAAAACGATACGGGTTGCCTCTTGAGAAGCGCTTAATTTATTTATGATATGTTAACTAGATTCTTCCCCTGATTTTTTTTCTTAAGATTCTTTGATGATGCGGTTTAAGTGGGGAACTTCAGTCGGGTGCCATAGAAAGTAATAACCGTCTTCGTTATGAGGAACCGCTTTGTCATTCAGCTTCTACTATTTGTTGGGTTTTGTTGGCACACCGTTGTCATTCCTCCTAATCTCTTTATTTGTTAACACTCCATTTCCAATGCCATTCATTGATTTAACTCTTCGTCACCAACATGATTTGGTATTTCATCGTGTTCAAACATCTTCTTTTAAGCGTACTAGATATGTGCGACGCAATCCTTAAAAAAAGATGATACGGTCGGTGAGTTAGATTTGATTAGGCTCGGGTTTTCCATGGTTGGAATAGGCTTGATCTCATTCTCCTTGATAAATTCAACATCACCCTTGTCGTTCTCATTTCGGATTAAGGGTAGTTTGTAGACAATTTCATGTCTCGGTTTGGTATTTGTCTTACGAGGAAGGGATTCAATATGCATGATTTTCTTTTCTAGCAACTCGAATTGCCTCTCCAAGTTCTCGATAATTGCTTAGCGGTTCCTTAATCCTTGATTGATTCGAAGCTCTAATTCAACCACTTGGTTCTTCGTATGTTCATTTGCTTCTATCTGACTAGCCATCAACTCTCTCATCTTCTCCTCCGTTGATGTTTTTGTAACAATCCGTTATTTTAGGTCATTTTACGACTTCATACTTTCCATTATTTATTTTTGGGGTTTTACGCGTTAATTTTAATTTTCATCGTTTAGTTAAATCGCGTGAACTAAAAATCAACATTCAACGTAAACCGTCATCAAACAAATAAAATTTTACGTCAAGCAAGTGTTATATAATTATTACGAAGATAATTTATAACTTTCCACTTTTTATTTTTATTAGTTACGTAAAACGTTTACGTTTCACAATAAAATACATTTATGCATGCATGGAAACACCAATACCTATCTATACTTCAATAAATACCCACTATTATACCCAATACCCAAAAATTTATAACATTTCTATCCCATAACCCATTTAGGCTGTCCCCTTTTATTATAACGCAATAAATAAATCTTAAACCTCCACTAAAGTCACTTCCAATACTCATCATCTTCTTATTACCCATCATGTAAACACCAAGTTCTTTAACTATGGGATAACCAAGCTCATACTTGTCCATCCCTTCACTCTTTGACCGACCTCCTCCTAGGGAGGAGGAGAGCACATGTACCTTTCCCACTAAACCACTTCCATGTCCATTGTTTTGCTAGGCGGTTTTTGTATCTCTTACACTATAAAAGGAAGGTCATATTAAGCTTCATCCCACACTTAACAACTAGCTAAATAATCAAAAATTCTCTCTTGTTTCCTCTATATAACTCACGACTCAAAATTGGTTCCCAAAACAATTCATAGTTTTCATTTTAACAATATTACAAGCATACAAGTATTATTAGGGTTATTATATAAGGTACATCAAGGGTTTTCAAGAATCAAAGCTAGGGTTTTGAAAGGAGTATTTGGGTTTATAAAAAGGATTTCGGGTTGAAGAATCAGGGCTTTGATTTGTGTTCATATCTTCATTCACTCACATAAGTTCTAACTAAATCCCTACACTTTCATTTAATTACTTCATTTATATACATTCATATTTATTATTTTGTTACATCACCACTAGTAATATTTTATAAAGTTTATAAAATAAAAACAAGCATGTTCATAATCGAATAAATACATAACCATGATGATTAGGTGTTTAAAATGTGTTAGAATGCAAGAACATATTTTATACAAGTGTTGGTTAATTTATAAAATTAATTGATGAATTAATTGTTAAAAGTTTATTTATAAAGTTTATAAATAAATAATTATGAGGATATTTTATTCGAACATAAATTATTGGACATAAATAGTTGGACACAAATTAGAGGACTTAAAGTACACTAATGATGTGGTATTAGTTAATTTAAAAGGCTGGTACAAAATAAACTTATAAAAACAATTTTTATAACATATATATATTCGGACAGTTTGTAGGTTCTGTAAAGATATGAATTTTTATAAAATATAAAGGCTTAAGATTCAAATAGTACATTTCAAGATGATTCCGTGCATATAAGAAACTCGCAAAACGAAGCTATAACGAAGGAGATATGAATTTTACTAGATTTCAATATTTAAATGTACAAACATAATTTTATACAAACACAGTTTAAATTAACTGTTTCGGTACAAATTTTTATAAAATCTGTGAATATTTTACTTTGATAGATTACCTCGATACGATTTCGTACATATAAAGAACATGCAAAACGGAGTTAAAACGAGAAAGTTATGAGTTTTTAAAGATTTGGGAAAAGTATATAAATTCTCACAGTTTTATAAAACTGCGAGAAACTGCGGGAAAACTGCAGAAGTATAAAACTAGAAAGTTATGAGTTTTTGATGGCTTTCAGGTCCGATTCGACCAAAGTATAAAACTACAAAGTTGTTCGAAATGACGTTTTACTTTAAAGATTAAGTTTTCGGAGACTAGAAGTGTATAGATATTTAACTAGAAATTATAAAAGCTAGTTAACTTTTATTAAAAGCACATAAAGTTGTTAGAATTATAAAATGAGGTTTACAAGTGTTTTCGGGTCCGTTTTGGCTATAAAAACATTAAAAAATACTGTAGTACTATTTATATAATATTTATACATGTTTTCAACTTTATAAATATTATTTTATAAAATAATTAAACTATTTATATAATATTATTATATAAATAATAAAAATATTAAATCAAGTATTATTAACAAATAATCAATTATTGAACAAAGATAATATTTTTACAGAATACATATACTTGGACATTAAATATCAAGCGTAACTTAAATAGTGTTTCAACTTTTATAAATTTAACAAAAACTATTAGGTGGTGATATAACTCTATAATTTATATTTTGTGCATTATTTTTCAAGTATACATTCTTATAGGGCCTATAATTAATTATGTTGCGTTCGAATTTCACGTGACGTTTCACTTATTTGATTTTCTAGAATCAATACATTCATACCATCACTTAAGGTGAGTTCATATCCCCATTTTTATACAATTACAATGATTTACAACTTTAGGGTGAGAAACATGCATTGTTTTACATTTGGACGCAAGTACACTTTTAAACAAATTACGAGTTTGCCTAAGTAGCGATAACCCACTATGCCCACGAATCATAAATTGTTAATTACTCGGTGTAAGCGCGAATGTAATAAATAGATCTATTTGAGATTGACATCCCCGTTCGGGTGAGTAGCGCTCACTAGTTTTGGCGGTACAGAACTAACGGATGTATACCATGTCGGATTTGGATGTTGCGGGTTGAGCATCTACATGGGCACATTATTGGCATTAAATTGCAAGTATATACATGTTGTAGCTTTAGTGTCTTGAGCTTAGTGCATTCATAATTACTTTTGTGATATTGTATGTGTTACATTATTGCGCACTTGAAATCTTGTGGTCCTACTTTATACATTACTTAAACCTGTGAATTCACCAACTTTATGTTGACGTTTTAAATCATGTTTTTCTCAGGTCAATAAGAGCATAAGAACGTGGATACATTGGATGCATCATTTTGGAGTCATATCGCAATCTAGATTTAAATGCATTACATTTTGGGGATATTTGTTATGTATCAAAATCTTTACATTTTCATGGATGAACAATTTGAATATGGAGCTTTTGTAACAACATTTCAGTTAAATCCAATGTATCATTTTTAAACAACTCAATTAAAGGTCATTCTCTCATATCTTGTGATGTTGATCTAAAAAGTAACACTCCCGGACCCTCATTCCGTTGCGACCCAATTTGGGGGTGTGACAGATTGGTATCTAGAGCCAAGGTTATAGAGAACTAGGTCAAATGTTTTACTTACACTATAACCGTTTTCAAACATTGCATCATACAAAAGTTTTTCACGGACATGCATAGACTATTTGTTTGCATTGACTGTTTACATGATCTATATACGTATTTATATTATATTACGTATATTACTATACATGTCTTATACATTATACTTATATAAGTTAATTTTATTGTTACAGCGGTCATGTCTTCATCTTCGGTCACATACACGTCTATATCTTCTGATTTTGACTTACCACCATGGGGTTTCCATTTGATGGATCCAGACGAGTTTGAGGCATTACAGTCTCCAGAGCAGGCATCACCATCACCTGACTATGTGCCTGGTCTCGAGTATCCGGAGTATGTAGCTCCATCTGACAATAAGATACCAGTTAAGGATCAGCCTCTACATGCTGATGCTTCACCCACCGCCCTTTCACCGGGCTATGTTGCTGACTTTGATCCTTCGGAGGAGGACCCAGAGGAGGACCCTGAGGAGTATCCCGCTGATTATCCTGCTGATGGAGGAGATGATGATGATGATGAGGAGGAGGAGTCCTTTGAGGATGATGATGAGGAGGAGGAGGCCTCCGATGAGGACGAGGATGAGGAGGAGCATCTAGCTCCGGCCGACTCTGCTCCACTACCTGTTATTGACCCTATCCCCTCAGCTGAGGAGACAGAACCGTTTGAGACCGACGAATCTGCAGCTACACCACCACCACCTAGATCACCTCAGACTAGGGTCCTTTTTTGCCAGACACATCTCCGTAAGGCACAGAAGACTGTCAGACCCCAGCCACCTATGGCAGCATCTACTAAGGCACTCATTGCTGAGTATGCTTCTGCATCCACACCTCCATCACCACCACCATCTCCATTATCACCTCTATCATCCCTACTCCCTAGGATCCCATCCCCACCACTACTATTACCACCTCCACATACTAGCCCTACCTATGCTAGAGCACCACTTGGCTACAGAGCAGCCATGGTTCAGCTGAGAGCTGCATCACTACTACCTGTACCATCTCAACCAATACCTGTACCATCACCACCCTTACTGTTACCATCTGCTAATCGTAGGAGTGATATTCTCAAGACGGATATGGTGTTTTGGAAGAGGTTGTGTCTCACTACTCTCGCTTCCAGGTTTGAGGTCGGGAAGAGCTTGATAGATGCTGTCGCTAGGCAGATATGTAACACCCTCAAATAGGGTCGCAGCGGAATAATGAGTCCGGAAGCGTTACATCATAGATCAATAGCACAAGATATGAGAATGACCTCTAAAAGAGTCGTTTGAAATACGATACATTGGATTTATTGAAATTGTTTAGTACAAAGAACAACGGCTTAAATTGTTCAACGTTTAAATAACAAAGATTTTAGATCATAACAAATATCCCAAGATGCAATGACTCTAAATCTTTATTGCATGACTCCCCAAAAGAGTATCCCCAATGTATCCTTTGCACCTCGTGCTTTATTGACCTGATAAAACATGCTTTAAAACGTCAACATAAAGTTGGCGAATTCACAGGTTTATGTAAAATATAATGTAGGACCGCAAGATTTTCCTCGTGATAATACAACAGATGCAAACATCACAAAATGTAATTAAGTTTCCCTAAGCTCATGACACTGAAGCTCGACATGTATGAATTGCAATATAAATTTCCAACATTGCCCTTGATGATGTTCTAACCCGCAACATCCTTACAAATCGTCTATGGTATACGTCCGTTGTACGAATAAACCGCACTGTGAGCGCTACTCACCCGAATAGGGATGTCAATCCCAAATAGATCTATTTATAACATTCGCGCTCACACAAAGTAATTGATAGTTCATGATAATGGGCTCAGAGGGATATCACTACTTAGGCAAACACGCAATCATGTAAAAATGTACACTTGCATCCAATCGTAAAACAATACATGTTTCTCACCCCAAAAGTTGTAAATCATTGATATAGTAAAATATAGGGCTATGAACTCACCTCAGTAAATGAAGTGAATGAAATAAATCAAGTGAGTGAATCGACAAGCGAAATCCGGATGCAACCTAATTAAATATAGGTCGTATAAGTACTAAGTACTTTGAATAACTAATGCCACATATAATTTTAGATATTTACACACCACCTAAAAGTGTTTGTTTAATTTATACAATTAAACAATTTAATTTGCACTTGTAAAATAAATGTCCATGTATTTGAAATTGTAAAAATGATATACTTGTCCAACAATTTGTTATTTACCAAAAATACTTGATGTATTATTTATATAATTTCATTATATAAATAATTTAATTGTTTGAGAAAATAATATTTATAAAGTTAAAACGTTTATAAATATCACTTTTAATAAAAACGTCGTATCTTTCTCGTTTTAATCTCGTTTTTAACGTTCTTTATATGTATGGAATCGTATTTGAAAAATAAAATCAAAATTTACCTTTATTATATTGGTAGGTACTGTTATGAACAGTAACAGTGAGTAAAGATTTATAAAAATACTTTTTATAAATTTTAATTATTGAAATCGTATATTAATTGTATCTCATTCGTTTTAATTCGGTTTTTTGTGATTCTTATGTCCACGTCTTCGTAGTTAAAAGCTCTATCTAAGAAAATTATTTCTCAACCGCCCACTGTTATGAACAGTAGCATGTTTTTATAAAATTACTTTTATAAAAATACTTTTTATCATAAACTTGTAAATAGCGTATCTTTTTCATTTTAAATCCGTTTTTAATGTACCTTATAGTTTTGAAATCCTCGTAAATTGTACTTTATCAGAAAAATAAGTTTCCATTTTTATCAGATTCAAAATTTTATAGTTCTTATAAAAATACTTTTATAAAAACACTTTTACGCATAATCTTGCAAATTCCGTAACTTCTTCGTTATAATTTAGATTTTCGAGTTCTTTACATGCTTACGATCCTTATGAGAAGTAATAATTTTATAAAATATAAAACGAACAGCTTATTATACGAATTTAAACAGTAGGTTTGAAATATTTAGATAATTAATTATATAAAGTTGTTTTATGTACTTTTAAACTTAATAAAGTTACCACAAATCCTCTAATTTATAAATTAACATCCCTTATCTATAAATTAAGTCCTCTACATGATTTCCATCATATTGTGTCCATAGTGTCCAAAAAAATATCCAATGCATTTATTTAATTCTATAAACTTTATAATTAAATAAATATTCATAACTTAATAAATAATTACCCGATGCTTGTTGTGTGTTTATCCATTATAACATGAGTTTTAACATCATAACAACATATACATATATAGTTGGAACCATGATCCAACATGAAAACTCATTTTATAAACTTATAACTTTCCTAGGTGATGATTTAACTACACATAATTATATAATACATGAAATGAAAGTATTGAAAAGATTAGGGTTTTAGGTAACCTTAGATGAGTGTATGATGAGTGATGAACAAGATCAAACCCTTTTGATTTAAACCTTAATTCGAAAATGCAACAAGAAAACCCTAAATTCCAAGAAACCCTAATTTGACCTCCTGTCTTGCTTAACCCCTTTAATTACCAAACCATGCTTCCAAGACACCTTAAATATGATTAACAATAACCCTTGAAAATGTGCACTAGCTTAGAGATCAAAAACTATGATTGTTTTGGTGTTTCTTGTTCTTACCGTGGCTAAGTAAGAGAGAAGAGAGGAAATATCTTTTGTTTTTGCTATGAAGATGATAAGTAAGAGTTTACTTCCACTTTATGCATCCTATTTATAGCTATAGCATGTAAGAATACAATTTTAGCAAAACCAACAAATGGTTTTGTGTTCTTAAGGGCTGAGTTCGGTTTATGGCTCAAAAGAGGGAACAAAATGAGTTTTTAAGGAATTAAGTACAAGCTAGACCTAGGAGACATGTTTGGTTGGATTATACATTGTGTAAGAATGAATTGACATGTCTTACATGCTTGTTCTTGTCCCCTCCTTTACCTTCACTATATTCGGTCACAAGAAAAAAAGGGGAGACCAAAGTGATGCTAGTTTATGGTTTTTGATCCAAAGGATAAAGAAAATTGTTGTTTATACAAGTTAGTGGAGGTGTAGGGATTTAATTTCAAGTATATGTGTGAGATATGTACAAATTTCGTTTAGGGGCTGATTTGGGCAAGATTTTATGAGGTTTTTGAGTATTATGGGTATTAATGGGTATTTGTTGAAGTGTTGGTAGGTTTATGGTTTGCCATGCATGCAAAAGTGTAGTTTTATTGCGTTACGTAAACGTTTTACGTAACCAATAAAAATAAAAAGCGTAAAGTTATAAATTATCATCCTAATAGCTTTATAACACTTACTTGACGTAAACATTTAATCGTTTGATGCCCGTTTATGTTGAATGCTCATTTTAATTTACGCGATTTAGCTTAACAGTAAAAATTAAAAGTAAACGCGCAAAAGCCTAAAAATAAATAATTGAATAATTGAAGTCGTAAATGACCTAAAAATGTGAAATGTTACAGTCTCCTCCCGTTAGAAGAGCCTTGTCCCCAAGGCTCAAGTTGTGACACTTGATAAAGGTACGTGTTTAGTGAAGAGGTGTGGATACTTCTTTTGAAATTGGTCTTCACGTTCCCATGTGAACTCAGGACCCCTCCTAGAGTTCCATCGGAACTTGACAATTGGGATACGGATTTGCTTCAACCATTTAACTTCTCGATCCATGATTTCTATAGGTTCTTCCACAAAACAGAGCTTATCATCAATATGAAGTCCATCCAACGGAATGGCTAATGGTTCATCGGAATAACATTTCTTCAAGTTGGATACATGAAATGTACTATGAACCCTGCTCAACTCTTGAGGAAGCTCAAGCTTGTAAGCAACGGTTCCAACCTTAGCTAACACCTTGAAAGGTCCAACATACCTAGGGTTTAACTTTCCCCATTTGCCAAAACGCACTACCCCTTTCCAAGGTGAAACTTTAAGCATAACTCTATCTCCAACTTGAAATTCCATCGGCTTACGCTTTAAATCGGCGTAACTCTTTTGTCAGTCACGTGCGGCTTGAATCCTTTGCTTGATCTGAATGACCTTCTCGGTTGTCTCTTGAACTATTTCTGAACCGGTGAGTTAAACTTCTCCAACCTCGGCCCAACAAATAGGTGAATGACACTTTCGACCGTACAGTGCCTCTAATGGTGTAGCCTTGATGCTAGCGTGATAACTGTTGATATATGAAAACTCGGCCAATGGCAAATGTTTAACCTAACCATTCCCAAAGTCTATCACACAAGCACGTAGCATATCCTCGAGATTTTGGATAGTCCTCTCACTTTGTCCGTCAGTTTACGGATGGTATGCAGTACTCATATCCAAATTTGTACCCAAGGCCTTCTGAAGTGACCTCTAGAATTTTGATGCGAACCTAGGGTCACGATCACAAATGATTGAGACAGGTATTCCATGCCTCGTGACTACCTCCTTTAAGTACATTCTCGCCAATTTCTCCATGGAATCAGTTTCCCTCATTGGTAAGAAAATTGCAGACTTAGTGAGTCGGTCAACAATTACCCAAATGGTGTCATAACCTTGTGACGACTTAGGAAGCTTTGTGATAAAATCCATTGTGATATTATCCCACTTCCTTTGAGGTATCTTGGGTTGCACCAACAAACCGGATGGCCTTTAGTGTTTAGCCTTGACCTTAGCACATGTCAAACATTTACGAACATAGTTGGCGATGCCGGCCTTCATATTAGGCCACCAATATAGCTTTTTCATGTCTTGATACATTATGTCGGAACCCGGATGTATAGAGTATTTTGACTTGTGGGATTTGTGCATGATCACAATCCTTAAGTTACCATACTATGGAAACCAACTCATGCCATTTAGACATAGAGTTCCGTCGGCACGGGGTTCCAACTTTTCCTTCGGTATATCCTTCCTGATCATACCTCCTACGTCTTCGTTCTTGAGGTTCTCTGGTTTCTGTGCTTCTTTTTGAGCTTCTAAAATTTGTTTAGGGAGATCCAAACCAATAGTCATGACTAAGGCTCGAACCCGTAATGGCTTACTCCGTTCTTTACGGCTTAAGGCATCGGCCACTACGTTTGCCTCATGTTCAACTCCTTTTGGTCAAGTATGTGTTGTAGGCTCTTATGATCTGAGAACACCATACACTTGGTTCCATATAAGTAGTGCCTCTAAATCTTTAGAGCAAACACCACTGCACCAAGTTCCAAATCATGAGTAGTATAATTTTTCTCATGAATCTTTAACTATCATGATGCATAAGCAATCACCTTCTCGTTTTGCATCAATACCGCACCCAATCCTTTATGCGACGCATCGCAATAAACAATGAAGTTCTCAGCTCCTTGAGGGAGAGCTAAGATGGGTGCGCTACACAACTTATTCTTTAACGTCTAAAAAGCTGCTTCTTGCTTGTCACCCCATTCAAAGGAGACTTTCTTCTGAGTAAGCTTGGTCATCGGCTTAGCAACCTTCAAAAATCCTTCAATGAATCTTTGATAATAACCGGCAAGACCTAAAAATTGATGAATCTCTATGGGAGTCTTGGGAGATGCCTAATCTTTTATGGATTCGATCTTGGCGGGATCCACGTGAATTCCTTGACTATCAATCACGTCGCCAAGAATTGTACCTTAGGAATCCAAAATTCACATTTAGAGAATTTAGCGTACAACTCCTCTTTCTTTAGTAGCTCTAGGATTAACCTAAGATGCTCTTCATGCTCTTCTTTATTCTTTGAATAGATGAGGATATCTTCAATAGAGACAATCATAAATTTATCCAAATATGGCTTGCACACCCAATTCATAAGATCCATAAATATTGCTGGTGCGTTCGTCAAACCAAATAGCATAACTTAGAACTCGTAATGACAATAACGAGTCCTAAATGCCATTTTCGAAATATCTTCTTCACGTACTCAAAGCTGATGATAACCCGATCGCAAGTCTATCTTAGAATAAACATTGGATCCTTGTAGTTGATCAAATAAATCGTCGATCCTTGGGAGTGGATAATGATTCTTCACTGTCAACTTATTCAGTTCCCGATAGTTGATGCACATTCGAAATGATCCATTCTTCTTTTTGAAAAACAAGACCGGAGCTCCCCAAGGTAAAGAACTAGGTCTTATAAAGCCCTTGTCGGATAGCTCTTGCAGTTGCTCCGACAACGCTTTCATTTCGGAAGGAGCCAATCGATAAGGTGCTCGTGCCACGGTTGCAGCACCAGGTATCAAATCGATCTGTAATTCCACTTGTCGAGTCGATGGAAGACCTGACAAATCTTCAGGAAATACTTTAGGAAAATATCAAACGGTTGGTACGTCCTCAAGTCGCTTCTCTCCTGACTTATCTTCAGTCTCCTTTATAGTAACATGTGCCAAAAAGACATGATGTCCTTTTAGCATGTACTTCTGTGTTTTAGTGCACGAGATAATGTTTAGACGAGTCTCGTTTCCATGGTTGCTTCCATCACCATGGATAATTAAGGTTTCATTTCCCTAGGGAATACGAACGATCTTCTTAGCATAATCAATGACAACATGGTACTTTGCGAACCAATCCATACCAATTATGACGTCAAAACTACCAAGTTCTACGGGCATTAAGTTAATGTTGAATGGATGGTCTAAGAAGTTTAATGTACAACCCCGAATGATAGTATTTATCCTAATTATTTTCCCGTCGGCTAGTTCAACATCGTAATAATGGTCTAATGTAGTTGGTGTGATATCAATTAGGGAGCTAAATGTAGTAGATACAAAACTCCTATCGGCACCAGTATCAAATAGGATAGAAGCATAGCGGTTGTTTAGAAGGAACGTACCCGTACAACATTGGAGTTCGGGTTTGATCCCGCATTAACCACCACGTACACTTTCACTAGGGCATTTCCATTCCCACCTTGATTACCACGGTTTCTATTCTTCAACTTTGGGCAGTCTCTCTTGAAATGCCCCTGAACACCATACTCATAGCAAGTGCCAGCATTCTAAGTCGTTCCAGAGTTCCCACGATTATTATTGTTACCATTGGGACCATAACTCCTATAGTCACGAGCCAGATGGTCGATCTTCTTGCACTTATTACATCTGGGATCACATGGTCCTTTGTGGTGATAGTTGCATTTTGTACACAAGGGCAATGATCCCGTGTACTCCCTCTTTTCACCAGGCCTAGCAGTGTAAGCCCTCCCAATGTTCTGCCTTTTGTTTTGTTGTTGGTGCCACTGATTGTTTCCAGCATTAAACTCTAACTTTCTCTTCTGCATAGCTTGTCTTTTAGCAATAGTGAGGACTTTTTGATCTATCTGATCTTTAGCAAACTCAATTGCTTTTTCCATCATCTTGGGTTGATATGACATTACATTTCCCCGAATCATATCAGGAAGTCCACCAACATATTTCTTAACTTCATCCGATTCCTCGTGAAATATCCTCCCGCACATCAGTGCAAGCTCTTGAAAACGCAAAGTGTAACTCGCGACATCAGTACCTTTTACTTTTAGGTTCCAGAGCTTAATTTCTAACTTTTTGATTTCACCCCTTGGGCAGTATTTTTCTGTCATCATCTTCTTTAGTGTCTTCCAGTCCATAGCATAAGCAACATCTTGAGTAATAGCCTTCATGTGGGAGTTCTACCATGTTAGAGCATTTCCAAGGAAAGTGTAAGTAGCAAACTTAACTTGGTTCTCCACAGCATAATTGCTGATATGAAACACTAATTCCATCTTCTCGAACCATTGTGACAACACAACCACTTCTTCAGTACCTTTAAAAGTAAGGGGTTGGTAATTTAGAAAGTCCTTGTACGTACACTCATGCGAAGTGCGTACAGTTTCTCTAATTCTAGTGCCAGAATTGTGGCTTCCGTCGCCATGACCATTAGTGCTATTTTGAAGAGTCTCATGATTAACAAGTGCCTCAGACACTCTTACTTTGATCAGTTGTTCAACAACAGTAGTTGTCATAGGGGCAGCAGCAGTAGCCCTTGCAGCAGCAGCAAAGGTTCTCTTTGGTGGCATATTGTTCTAAATCATAACAATATAAAATATGTAAGCTTTCATAAACATCACAACATGACATGGGTACAACATATATATAACAAGATCACATCACATAGTGATTATATAACATGACTGGGATCACAACACATAACAGAATTGAGATTGACATGACATAATACAACACATCATATATAACAAGAAAACATACATAATTGTCTGATACATGAAATAAATAATACAAATCCTACTACCGTGCTAGCTGGGTATAAAACCTATAATACTTAGCCGGCTAACATAATGATAGCTACAAACATGACATGAAAAAGTAAACCTAGGCACAACTATCAGCGCCCTCGGGGTCATCTACATGAGTCGGATCTCTAGCCTGGAGTGCCTGAATCTGTCCTAGAGCCGCTGATAACTGTCCCTGTAGGAATGAAACTTGTACAACCAATGTCACTGTTAATGCCTCCTGTGAAGCGATATGATAATCCTGAATCTGTGTGTGAGTATTATATGCATGCAGCTCCTGGTGAACTACCGAACTCAATCCTACTGACTGTGCCCAAGCCTCTCGAGACACTCAAGCCTCTAGCTCTATCAATAACACAGTCTCTTGGTGAAACTCTCTGTCCTCGATCAATACATCGACTCTCTGTGATAAGCGAGTCTATCTGTCCTGAGCATCCTCGATCACAGCATAAATATCTTGAGTGCCCTCCTCCTGAATTTGGGCAAGCTTGGTCACCCTAGCATTGACCCCTTCTAGGGTCGTCAGTGCCACCTCCTCAACAGCCTCTGTCAGATCTACCCAGACATCCCTAATTCCATAGCCGACCTCTTCGGCTCTCTGACGCCTGGTCTCGGTATCCAGAGTGCCGATAAACCCATAGTCTGCTCTATGACCTCTAGTAGGTCTAGCAGCAGTCGAACTCTCCCCCACCTCATACCTCGGTATGAGAGTAGTCAGATGGTATGTGCTTAATTACACATACCATTTTCCATTAAAACCAGGAATGTCCTCCCCACGGTCGATTAGTGGTGGTGGTAGTGGTAGTGATGGTAATGGTAATGGTAATGGTGTGGGTACAGGTGGTGGTAAATATAGTGATGATGGTAGAGGTGGTAGTGGTAGTGAGGGATGTAGTGGATGATGAGTAGATGGTGATGAGGCTCTTAATCTACCCATGGCAGCTCTGAAGCCTCGAGGTGCACGCACATGGTTAGGGCTACCATATGGGTGAGGTACTATAGGAAGTGGTGACGATGGAAGTACAGGTGCAGCCAAACACCTAGCAAGGTGTTCCTCTTCAGAGGGTGGCGATAGTGATATGAGTGGTGATGATGGTAGTGTAGGTAAGGCAAGAAGTCTCTCGACCTCCTCCTTTGATAGAAAAGGCATAGGTGCCTAGGGTCGGATAGATATCTTAGCCCCCAAAGGTGGTGGTGGTGGTGGTGGTGTCGCTGCAGACTCATCCGTCTAGAACGGCTCTGTCTCCTTGGAAGAAGGAACATAATCAACAGCGGGTGTAATGACAGAGTCGGCCAAAGCTAAGTGCTCCTCCTCCTCCTCCTCCTCATCATCATCAGAGGAGTCATCATCATCATCGTCGTCACCTCCATCAGTTGAATAGTCTACTGGACCATCCTCAGGATCCTCCTCGGGATCCGAGTCAGCAGGGTACCCTGGAGACAGGGCAGGAGGTGAGGCATAATTAGCGTAAGGCTGATCCTCAGCAACAATCTCGTCATCAGCTGATGCCAAGTACTCAGGGTACTTTGGACCTGGAACATAATCTGGCGAAGGTGGTGCCTGCTCTGGCTCCTCAGGGCTAGGCACGTAATCTGGTGATGCCGATGCAGCCTTTGGTGAGTCGGGCTCCTAGAGTCTAAAAAAGTCCACAGCCCATGCCAGCGGGTCTCCGTGAGATGATATAGACGTATACGTAACCTCGGATGCTGCTGAATCTGATGACATGACTGAATCTGTAACACTCAAACAAAGTTTACATTAGTACATATATAAGACCAATAATGATATACTTAATATATTATAAACATGTATGTGAACCATGCAGCATCTAGTATATCTAACTAATGCAACAAGTAATGTATGAATGAATGTCTCATGAAAATCCCTTTTTATGATGCAATGTTTGAAAATGGTTATAGTCCAAGTAAAAACATTTGACCTGGTTCTCTATAACATTGGCTCTAGATACCAATCTGTAACACCCCCAAATAGGGTTACAGCGGAATAATGAGTCCGGGTATGTTACATCATAGATCAATAGCACAAGATATGAGAACGACCTCTAAAAGAGTCGTTTGAAATACGATACATTAGATTTATTGAAATTGTTTAGTACAAAGCACAACGGCTTAAATTGTTCAACATTTAAATAACAAAGATTTTAGATCATAATAAATATCCCAAGATGTAATGACTCTAAATCTTTATTGCATGACTCCCCAAAAGAGTATCCCCAATGTATCCTTAGTACCTCGTGCTTCATTGACCTGAGAAAACATGCTTTAAAACGTCAACATAAAGTTGGTGAATTCACAGGTTTATGTAAAGTATAATGTAGGACCACAAGATTTTCCCCGTGATAATGCAACAGATGCAAACATCACAAAATGTAATTGTTGATCCCAATCCTTGATCGATTCCTTAGCTTGTCTAAGGTTAAATTACCTTGGATAAATCCAAAATAACTTGTTGTAGAAACTTTGTATGTATACTAAAGTCCAAATCCGACATGGTATACGTTCGTTGTCCGGTAAACCGGCACAGTGAGCGCTACTCACCCGAACAGGGATGTCAATCCTAAATAGATCTATTTATAACATTCGCGCTCACACAAAGTAATTGACAGTTCATGATAATGGGCTCAGAGGGTTATCGCTACTTAGGCAAACACGTAATCATGTAAAAATGTACACTTGCGTCCAATCATAAAACAATGCATGTTTCTCACCCCAAAAGTTGTAAATCATTGATATAGTAAAACATAGGGCTATGAACTCACCTTAGTAAATGAAGTGAATGAAATAAATTAAGTGAGTGAACGACAAGCGAAATCCGGATGCAACCTAATTAAATATAGGTCGTATAAGTACTAAGTAATTTGAATAACTAATGCCACATATAATTTTATATAGTTACATCACCATCTAAAAGTGTTTGTTTAATTTATACAATTAAACAATTTAATTTGTACTTGTAAAATACATGTCCATGTATTTGAAATTGTAAAAATGATATACTTGTCCAACAATTTGTTATTTGCCAAAAATACTTGATGTATTATTTATACAATTTCATTATATAAATAATTTAATTGTTTGAGAAAATAATATTTATAAAGTTAAAACGTTTATAAATATCACTTTTAATAAAACGTCGTATCTTTCTCGTTTTAATCCCGTTTTTAACGTTCTTTGTATGTATGGAATCGTATTTGAAAAATAAAATCAAATTTTACCTTCATTATATTTGTAGGTACTGTTATGAATAGTAACAGTGAGTGAAGATTTATAAAAATACTTTTTATAAATTTTAATTATTGAAATCGTATATTAATTGTATCTCATTCGTTTTAATTCGGTTTTTTGTGATTCTTATGTCCATGTCTTCGAAATTAAAAGCTCTATCTAAGAAAAGTATTTCTCAACAGCCCACTGTTATGAACAGTAGCATGTTTTTATAAAATTACCTTTATAAAATTACTTTTTATTGTAAACTTGTAAATAGTGTATCTTTTTCATTTTAAATCCGTTTTTAATGAATCTTATAGTTTGAAATCCTCGTAAATTGTACTTTATCAGAAAAATAAGTTTCCATTTTTATCAGATTCAAAAATTTATAGTTTTTATAAAAATACTTTTATAAAAACACTTTTACGCATAATCTTGCAAATTCCGTAACTTCTTCGTTATAATTCGGATTTTTAAGTTCTTTACATGCTTACGATCCTTATGAGAAGTAATATTTTTATAAAATATAAAATGAAAAGCTTATTATACGAATTTAAACAGTAGGTTTGAAAGATTTAGATAATTTATTATATAAAGTTGTTTTATGTACTTTTAAACTTAATAAAGTTACCACAAATCCTCTAACTTATAAATTAACATCCCTTGTGTATAAATTAAGTCCTCTACATGATTTCCATCATATTGTGTCCATAGTGTCCAAGAAAATGTCCAATGCATTTATTTAATTCTATAAACTTTATAATTAAATAAATATTCATAACTTAATAAATAATTACCCGATGCTTGTAAATGTGTGTTTCTCCATTATAACATGAGTTTTACAATCATAACAACATATACATATATAGTTCGAACCATGATCCAACATGAAAACTCATTTTATAAACTTATAAAGTTTCCTATGTGATGATTTAACTACACATAATTATATAATACATGAAATGAAAGTATTGAAAAGATTAGGGTTTTAGGTAACCTTAGATGAGTGTATGATGAGTGATGAACAAGATCAAACCCTTTTGATTTAAACCTTAATTCAAAAATGCAACAAGAAAACCCTAAATTCCAAGAAACCCTAATTTGACCTCCTGTCTTGCTTAACCCCTTTAATTACCAAACCATGCTTCCAAGACACCTTAAATATGATTAACAATAACCCTTGAAAATGTGCACTAGCTTAGAGATCAAAAACTATGCTTGTTTTAGTGTTTCTTGCTCTTACCGTGGCTAAGTAAGAGAGAAGAGAGGAAATATGTTTTGTCTTTGCTATGAAAATGATAAGTAAGAGTTTACTTCTACTTTATGCATCCTATTTATAGCTAAAGCATGTAAGAATATCATTTTAGCAAAACCAACAAATGGTTTTGTGTTCTTAAGGGCTAAGTTCGGTTTATGGCTCAAAATAGGGAACAAAATAAGTTTTTAAGGAATTAAGTACAAGCTAGACGTAGGAGACATGTTTGGTTGGATTATACATTGTGTAAGAATGAATTGACATGTCTTACATGCTTGTTCTTGTCCCCTCCTTTACCTTCACTATATTCGGTCCCAAGAAAAAAGGGGAGACCAAAGTGAATGGCTAGTTTTATGGTTTCTTGATCACAGGATAAAGACAATTGTTGGTTTATTAACAAGATAGTGGAGGTGTAGGGATTTAATTCAAGTATATTGTGAGATATGGTACAAAATTTCATATAGGGGCTGATTTTGGGCAAGATTATAATGAAGGTTATTGAGTATCTTATGGGATTAGAGTGTAAATTGTTTAAGTGTTGTGGGTTTATGGTTTGCCATGCATGCAAAAGTGTAGTTTTATTGCGTTACGTAAACGTTTTACGTAACCAATAAAAATAAAAAGCGTAAAGTTATAAATTATCATCCTAATAACTTTATAACACTTACTTGACGTAAACATTTAATTGTTTGATGCCTGTTTACGTTGAATGCTCATTTTAATTTACGCGATTTAGCTTAACAGTAAAAATTAAAAGTAAACGCGCAAAAGCCTAAAAATAAATAATTGAATAATTGAAGTCGTAAATGACCTGAAAATGTGAAATGTTACAAGATAGGACATACTTTAGCTTGTAAGGTTGACTATAGATTTATTGATACCTTGGATGCTAGTATCCAAGCCTTTGAGAGTAGAGTGATGACCGTCATGAAGGAGGTCAATGAGAGGGTGACAAATCTTACTACCACTTAGAGGCACGATGCTCATAATGTTGAGAATGTTGATCCTAAACCTAGATCGATTCCTTAGGTTGCCTAAGATTAAATTACCTTGGATAAATTCAAAATAACTTGTTGTAGAAACTTTGTATGTATATTAAAGTGTATGCGGAATCTACACCTTAATACTCTAAAAGTAAAATCAATGAAACAGTAAGTATGAATGAATGAACACAAGATGTAACTAAATGCTTCAATATTATTAAAGATAATAATACGAGTACTCTATCTTATTACTAGGGTTTACAACCTTGAAGCTTTTCTTAATCGACTTTGAAAACTATGAAAACTGATAATGATACGTCTGTGTGTTTTTGTGATCTCTTAACTAATGCCCTAGAGCCTCCTTTTATAGACTAAGGAGTCCTAGTCGGCTTATAATACATTCCTAAGATATCTCAATCTTTTCTAAACATAAACATAATCTTCTAAATAAATACATTATGTATATCTTGTACATAAATATCTCAACACTTATCTTCACACGCATTCTTGTTCTCCAAACAATCTTTATCTCTTTAATTCGTCTTTATCCTCTTGATAGTAGAAAGTCTTCAAACAGTTGTAATCTTTCCACCAGCAACACTAATAAACATAAGTAGTAGTAAAATTAGTACTAGCAGTACTAATATACACTAACAGTAGTAACCTGTACTAGCAGTCTTAACTTTTACTACTGACAGCACTAACTACTTAGCTTATATTTTAGTCTTCAACACTGAGCAGTCTTAACTTCAACTAACAGCAGTAACTTTATGCTATCAGTACTAAATTATACTAACAGTAGTAACTAGCAGTGGTAACATTATACTACCAGTACTAACCACTTAGCATAATTTCCATTATGTACCTGAGCAGCAGTAACTTCTAAGAATCCATGAAGTCTTTTAAGACCCAACAATCCTCCCCTAAACTTGATGTTCATCTTCTGAATCTTCAAGTTTCTTCTTTAAAAGTCTTCATCACACTTCAGGAAGATGCATTCAAACCTTTCATTTTCCTTTTCGCTGCTTTACCATAAGCTTTAGCAGTTGATAACACATCTCATTTTGATGATCAGATTGAAGTTTCTTGTTGAGCATATTGGTGATGGTAATTGGTGTAAGGGGGTATCTCCTTTCAACCAACATAAAAATGTAAAGATTATCAAACCTTACAAAGTGAACTCCAGATGAATCCATCTGCTCTTATCAACTGATAATGTACTAACATCCCCTCTTTATGAAGCTTATAATCAATAATCACTGGTAATTTGGTAGCAAGTGGTATAGCATCAATTGCTATATCTTCATCCTTTTTAATCACCAAAAGCTTCTTTAGCTCAACTTCATCATCTTCTTCAACTTCCTCTGACTCTTTTTCTTCCTCTACTTTTTGTTTCTTTGAGGATTCTTTCTGTTGTTCTTTCCCTGCTCTTTTCCTTCCAAGCATCTTCTTTCTGCTACCTTTAGCTGTTTCCTCTCTACCTTCTTCCTTCTTTTCTTTGCTTTCCTGTACCTCAGAACCCATAGCTACAAAGGTATTTACTCTCTTCATTTCCTTATCAAACAACTTTTGAATTTCATCAAAACTCTTTCCTTTTAGTTGTTTGTATGTATATCCACCCATGTGCTTAAGATAAGTAGACATTTGAGTTCTCTTTTGTGCCTTGGTAGGAGGTCTGTTTCTCTTTTCTTGTGCTCTAAGTGCAGCAAAATGCTTTCTTCTTTTCTCCATCAGTTCCATAAATAGTTTTGCTTTTTCCTCATCTGTCAATTCCTCTCTTTCCTTTGATTGGAGTCTCTCAGCCAGCAATCTATCAGCCTCCATCATAGCTTGTGTATTTTCCCATGACTCAATCAATGCTATGTTGGCTTCTTCTTCTTGTTTCCTTGCTAGCTTTTGCTCTTCTAATAATTCAGCATCCAACTTAGCTTGAATATCTCTTGCAATTTGTTCATCAAGAGCAATTTGATCTTTTCTCTTCAAAGGAACTTCAGGCTCAATCATAATACCTTTTCCTTTATCTTTAGAACTTAAAGGTTAGAACTTGGAAGGTTTCTTAGTCTCTTGTGGAAGTCTCTGTAACTCTCTTGACTCCTGTAACCTACGCCTTTATCTTAGGTCTGTAGTTGTGTTGTTGCAGCAGTTAGTAGTAACAAACTTTAGGACCTAGGCTTATAATCTGTATTAAGTGTCTGAGCCAAAGTGATTTCCTCACTAGTTGTAGGAACAGCACTATCATAAATACCAGCAGTATTATCAATACCATAAGTAGTAACTGCTTCACCAATAGTACTATCATCAGGCTTCTTACTCTGGTCATCTTTTCCATCAACTTTAGCTTCCACATGCATCACATCAACCTCCAAAACTTCAGAATCAAATTATTAAATTCAGTCATCTTGTCTTTCTTGGTGTTTCATCAACCAAAGAAACATCAACATCAGCATCAATATCTTCAATACTCCTCCCTGTTTGGATGCAGACTTCAGGTATTACCTAAAACTCTCCTGGTCTTCAGAGGACTCAACTCTCTAGACATACCAACTTTGCTGAGTCTTTTCAAACTTGTAGGTCTTGACATTTTCCTCCTTTCTAACCTTTGGATCCTCTTCTTCAAAGCAACAATCTCCTTAGCTTGAGCATCCTTTGCTTTTTGTAAATCAAGAACCTGTGTTTGCAATTTAGTACAGTAAAACTCCATGCAACTCGGTTAAGTTGAATTGTTTTACTCACCACTAGGTTGTGGATCAGTGGAGGTGTTGGTGTATATACTCCTCATGCTCTGCTATTCATCTTGAGGACCTCTGCCTCATGTCTCTGAAGCCTTACGCTTAGATGTTTGTATCCTTCTTGGGTTGGGAAAATAAAGATGGTTGATCAATAATGGGTATTGGAGTGGAATCAGTTGGATGATCTGAATCCTCACCCATTTCTTCAACAGGTTGAACCATCATGGTATCAAATAAAGGTGTATCGCCTCCTAGAGAAATCTTTCCAGCTCTCTCATATTGGTGCTCAAACACTTTCTTTGTGTGAAAGGATTAACAATGTATCTTCTGCGAGTTGACATATTGACCCATTGTTGACATATGAAAAGAACTGTGGAGAAACGTAGATACAACAAGAATTTGACTCCTCCATCTAAATGTTTCACCATTGCATCAAAGATATACTTAGACAGATTGAACTTTTGATTAGTTGCCAAGCATATGATCAAAGAAGCCATAGAACTACTGAACTCATTCCATGCAGTGGATTTAGCACTTAAGCATTGTGTAATAGTATGAATGAAATACTTCCACTATGGAGAGAAAAAGGCTTTATAAAAAGTAAGCCTTTTGAGAAGGCTTTTGTACCCCATACGCGCCAATTTTTCTTATCAAAGATAGTAACAGTTGAAGACAACTCAGTCCTTCTGCATCATCCAGTGAGTTCTCTTCCTTATGCTTGACTCCGTAACAATAACCCTCTTCTTATCAACTAGGGCTTGTAACTGTCGCACTCCATTAACTGTTTGTACCTTGGCAGTTGCCCAAAATTGTTCACTGCAGATCGATGGTGTAGATTACAGGATTGACTGTTAAGGCATATGAAACCGAATTGCTGCAGGAAATCAATTATCTTTCTGCAAACCCATCGCACTTCTCTTGGGTTTTGCTAAGAAACGCGGACCACATTGTGTGTATCAGGAAACTTATGGAATTGACATAATGAGGATGTGATGATCAAAGGGAAAGATTGGAATTTAGGGTTTATGGTTGGAGAGTATTTGAATAAGTGAAATCGAATAAAGAAGTAAATGAAACCCTTAATCGAAGTATTTATAGAATCACCTCAACAGCAGAAAACTTAAATCTGGCAGGCAGTTAACATACGTATTAACCACAGAAACCACTGACTTATAGTACTAACGTTAAGCCTAATACAACATTAACTTAAGCTTAAACAGCATTGAGTTGAAAGACTGCGAAGCATTAAAAGAAGATACCGACAGTAAGTCATTGAATCGTTCATTCCAATATAGCAACTTTTCATCATCAAATTTGATTATCACACACTCTCCTTTCATGTTTTTATGTCATAATATCTCTCAATGTCTTTCTTTGGCTCACATAATCTCTCATTTCGGTTGTTTTATGACACAATCTCTTTTTCTATTTTTAACGCTCACAATAAATCTCTTCATTTCTTTTGGCTCCAAGCACTCTTTCTGTTTTTTTTATTGGACAGTTGTGTATAAAAATTTTGTCAAGTTCCGAGATATGTTTCATACTGTCTCTTCCCCACTTCCCAAGTGGTGTAACCCTTGAGAGAGGTGGGATGCAATGGACTTTGTATAGATGTGAATCTCATAACCATGAGTTTGAGCTTCACATCCCGCACTGTATGGTATCTGTGGCGAGCTAGGCACTAATACCTGAATAATTCCCTAAGGAAGTTGATCATTATGTGTTGCGTCATGGATTTGGGTTTCTTATTTGATGTTAGCCATTGTCTGCTCTGCTTCTAAGTGAATCATAGGGGCAGCTTTTCTATCTCTGTCACCTAATCCTTTTCGCAGCCTCATCACCATCTATGATCAGGGGGACCCTTAGATGAGGTTTCTTAGGTAGCACGATCCGTGTTGATATGTGTTTTGATCCCTTAGAACATACTTATGATATACAGTCCTTTCCTCCATGCTTTTTGGTTGTAGAAATAAGGAATCTCCCCTCAAACAATGCCTCAAGTGATAAGAATTGGAAAACAGTTGTTAATGTTTTGATGCCATGTCATCTAACAGCTTTTAACATTTGCCGTGCAGTAGTTATTTTTTGCCTAGAAGTATTAACCGATAAGTCAGAACAGCTTTGCATTAACTCTATCTTCAATAATTATGCAACAACATGCCTCTATTCATCACAAGCACACTAGAAAAGACTAGATAGACATGTGGGAATTCATGAGGATCCATATTTATGCATAACCCATGAATAAAAGTTAAACTCTGTGAACCAAGACCATTATCGTTTCTTCCAAAAGGTGAAGCATTCAACATCTTGTATTCAACATGCTTTACCTGCAAATGTTAGTTCACAGCCAAATATACAAACTCCAAAACATTTTCTTCTTAGCAGCATTAACTATAACTAACTGATTTAACAAACAGTCTTAAGTATAACTAACAGTTTTAATTATACTTAGCAGTATTAATTGAGAAAACTAACAGTATTAATCTTTTACAAAACTTTTACAAAAACATAAAGAGATATAGACAGTTAAGGATTCAGCATTCTCATTAACTTGAGACCAGGTTTGAATCTGCCTTGAATCAAATAACGTTTTGTTATGAATGATCTACAACATTTAAATCAGTATGAATTTAACCATTTTTATTAACTTTGGTTAGTGTTGCATTCTCTTTATAAATGATGCCTAATTTCTAGATGTTTTCGTTTTAGATGATGGGTTGAAAGGATTTTTCAATCATGCTGTTTGTACTGTTATTGGTCAAATATTAATGACAATGTTCCTGAATTGTACATAATCTAGCAATTAGTTTTGAATCCAGAGTACTTGTCCACAGCAACTTGCAGCAGCCACTATTATTAGCGTTCTAGTTGTAGAAGTTGCAGTAACCACAGTTTTCTTTTTTACACTGCCAAGATATTAAACCTGTTTCCCAAAATATAACAGACCTCCAGTTGTAGACTTCCTTGCATGAGTTGCTCCAGATTTGTCACTACAGTATAAAGCAACCGCGTTCAATATTGAAGAATCCTTAGAATACCAAAGGCTAAAGTTGGTTTGCCTTCAAATATCTCTAAAAATCCTCTTGAATGCTGTAAGATATGTGTATCTTAGGGTAACTCGAATCTAGCACGTTGCGAACATCCTTACAAACATGATATTGGTCTAGATGAGTGAGATACATCAAAGATCCAATCATAGATCTATATAGATGTACATCAATATCTATCGCATCTCCATCCTTGACAATAGGTCTTGCGAAAATCAAAAGGAGTTGAAGCAGACTTCACATCAGAGTAGTTGAATTTCTTCAAATTTCAGGCTAAACATTATTTGTCGTGTGGACTTATGTAATATTCCATCTTCCTTTTGTTGACTTGTAAGCCTGGAAAGAAAGTGTTAGTTCACCCATTGAACTCATCTCGAAAATTATCTTTCATTGTTCTCAAAACCGTACGATAACTCCTTGTTTGTTTGAAACGCCAATGATAATAATCATCTACATAGACATGAAAGCAAAAGTTATCCCCTTTTTGCTTCTTAAAAAATAATGTTGATCTATTTGCCCCTTTTAAAGACCCTGATTTGATCATACAATAGTTTGCTCAAGTTTCATTTCCGTGCTCTTGGTGCTTGATGCAACCATAAACTGCTTTGACAACCTTGTAAACTTTGTCTGGATGGTCAGGATCTGTAAAATCGTGGTGGTTGAGTGACATAGACTTCTTCTCAATGGTTCAAATCTAAGAAGAGCACTCTTTACATCGCATTTGATATACCAGAAAAACCCATAAAGAAAGAAGCATAGGTCGCAAAAACAATCGTTTTGCCTTAAGTCTTTGCCATAGTGCAAACACTTCTTCATAATCGAATACCTTATTATTCTTGTCTATGACCTGGCAACTACCCGTGCTGTATTGTCCTAAATCTAAGCATGATTCCTCCTTTCTTCTTCTTTGTTTTGAAGACCCATTTTTTTTTCCATTGGCTGTCTTTCCATTTAGGGAGATTACAGTATCCAAACTTGTTGGAAGTTTGAATTGCAGAAGTTCTTCCTGATTGCTTACCACACAAGGATAAATCATATAGAGCTTTAGAATGCATTGTTGGTTTCAAGATCTGTGATAGGGGAAACTGAAGCATATAAACAAGTATTTAGAGGTATCATGTGTTTTCTGCTCATCACATCCTACTGAGAAACACCTTGTTAGAAGTTAGGTTTTTACATTTTGCTTGTTGAGAACGTTGTGCACTTCACCAATCAATTGTCAAAATTGGATGTATCTTGATGTATCTTGTATTGGGAGTGGTTGGAACAAGATGATCTGATCCTACCATCACGCAACTGGGTGCCTGTCGGCAAGAGTAACTGCGCACTTGATGTTCTGAAGCCACAGAAGAGTCCAATCTTCAAGGTTGCTATGGCCATACTGAAAAATACCAATTTCTTCAGGGCCTTCACGACATCCTCCATGATTCCCGCAATTTACATTCAGCAGTTATGGGACACCATGCGGTATGACTCTACTACTGGGATATACAGTTGTCAATTGGATGAGCAATGGTTCAATCTTCACAAAGACATTCTCAGAGATGCACTTTAAATCACACCAATCAATGATAATGATCCATTTGTGGCTCCACCCTCAAGTGATACATTTATCGAATATGTCAACACTCTAGGATACCCCTACACACTCAAGAATGTATCTGAAATGTCCTTTAATTCTCTCTATCAACCATGGAGAGCCATCTTATCCATGATCAACATGTGCCTTACTGGTAAAACTGCTGGACATGATAGGCCAAGACATCCTATGCTACAGATTCTTTGGGGTGGCATCCATCGCTCCAACATCGATTATGCTAAGAGGATTTGGGAAGAATTTGTTTAATCAATTCAAACGTTCCTCACTGATAAGAAGAGTCTGACGACGGCTACACGTGGAAAGAAGAAGTCCACCCCCTGCTTATCCCAAGCATCAGATTCACCAAACTCATCATCTATTACTTGAAAACCAAACATAATATTCACCCAAGAACTGATTCACCTCTTCACTACTCACATAAGGATCACGTTCTGGGCACTCTCAGGTCTGTTGGAAAGGATGGTAGGGAATTATTTGGTATGCTGATACCTAATGCTCTTCTCACTGATGCAATTAAAAGAGCACCATACTATGGCGAATACCTAGAGAATGTCGCTAAGTATCAACAATATCTAGATGAAGAACATGGTAAGGTAGCTAAGCAGACCAAGCCCTCGACACCTAAAGCAACCAAAGTTACAAAACCCGCTGGTGACGAGGCACCCAAGCACTCTTCCTCTCAACCACCCACATCAACACCGGCACCAACTGAATCCTCTAAGAAAGACCAAGGTAAAAAGCATAAACTGGTTAAGGATACATCGAATGCACCATCACCCGCCAAACGATCTAAAGCAGGTAAGGTGACAAAGAAGCGCATGCCAAAGATCCCTCTAAAGTTGGTTGATGAATGAAGGTGTTCCACATAAGGAACCTGCCTATGATGATGAAGAAGAAAAACTTCAACGGGCACTAGAGCTAAGCTTAAAGGATCAAGGGGAACGTACTTAGGGACTAGTTCGTCTGGTGGTATTTAGGGAACCTGACTCTAGGAGATTTCAACCGCTTCCAGAGGTACAAGGAAAGGGTAAAGAGAAAGTCATTGAAGAACAAGCTGCTCATGATCTACTCTGTAGAATACTAGTAATCTTAAGATCAACCAAGAACAATAAGTGAGATGTGGGTTGGATTGTTAGAGAAAAAGATGATGGAAAATGGATGATGTATTAATGAATGTATGGAAAACAAATGGAACAACCAACCCTCTCCAAGACTAGGAGAGGGTGTATTTATACTACATTTGGCCAGCCATGGGCTGGAGTTGGGCCACCCATGGGCCTTGGGCCGGACTAGATTACTAATCTAATCCTTATACTAACTATGAGCTAAGACTTGTTACAACTTTGGAAGTGACCGACACTTTTCGTGTTTCCAACAATCTCCCCCTAAGGGAGGTCACTCCAATTTACAAACTTTAAACCTAGCATACTATGCTTTATCCTTAGTCTTTAGCTCGTACTCTTGACTTTCTCTTGTGAATATGTTGTAGTGATCATTGACTTCTTGGATTGAGCTTGTTCCTTGAACTTGTATTTGACATAGTGATCTTGAGCATCTTGAGATCATCAACCAAGCACAATCTCTACGCCATCTTGTAACTTTGCCACCTTGTGGACTTGCGACTTCTGGACCGACATGCTCATACCATTCTTGAAAAGCTTTAATGTTGCATCTTTCTTGAAATTTCTTTAACTTTAACACTTCGACACTTCTAGAAAGATGTGTGGTATCAGAGTAGCGGAAGTCTTGAAACATGTACTTGAGCTTTCATGATGACTTTATGTTTGTCGGTCGGGTATGAGCATGTGGTTATGGATCTTGTGAGCCAGCTGGAATCAGGAACCTCCACCACCATTTTACATAGCCTGCATAAAACAGTTAGCAATAAAGCAGGGGGACGAATATGGCTTTGTCATTCGCCCAGGTTTGGTTGGAGAAACCTTCGAATCCGTGAGGATCGACCTGTGATCAGATAGATTCAATTTAAGAAGAATCTTCTTGACAGGATTTCCAGCTGAAGTATTGAATCTTTCTAACACATAAGTATTAGATTCATCGTACTCAGCATGTTCTCATTATCGGAACGTCTCAAAGCAGACAGCACGATAAGAGTGAACCAGTGAGTTACTATCTCACCGATTGATATAGAAAATTGATTTGAAAATCAATCGGTGTATCACTTACAAAATTGTTTTTGTGACACACCGAGAGTGTTTATCATTTCAAAAATTCATTAACAACCGTTGATCCATTTCCTGGAACAAGTTTGATTCTTATAGAATCGCACCATCGTTTCTTTCCAGTTGTCACAAGTTTGATTCATAAAGAATCGCACAAGTTACCTACCATGAGCTTGTTTGATGTTGACTCAAGCAGGATTTCCATCTTCATTGTGAATGAATTCACTCTGATGTTCTGGCAAAATCACAAGGATAATGCGAAGGACTCTAATGATATTACTTGATATTCACATTGTGTGAGATAACAAGCTAAATTATGACAAGTGTCCTAATGAGATTAATGGATGATCTCTTTTGGCTCTAGACTCAATAGTGCACTTTTAATTTTAGTGATCGGAGGCTGGAGCTGAGTGCCACCTTTTCAATATCAACTAACTCGGAGTGAGAAAGTCAATAGAAATGAGTGTATCTCCGTGAGTTTTGAAACAAAGTCTTTCCGACTTTGAGTGGCTGGGAGGGGTTTGTGCATAGCGTCACTGGGTCCATGACTGTCTTCAATGTCAGACAACACCTAAGTGTTTCTGACAGCATATGTATTGACCCGGTTTCTGCCTAAGTGTATGGAGGGCTTCTTTCTTTTCACCCTTTATCCTTACATTTCTTTTTCATTCTTCAACCCCTTCAATGCTTACCGAGACTTCATAACTAACACCTTGTTGGGTTTGTTCCAGTGTTAGCTCCATCTCAGTCGGCATTATTCCCGATTCTCACTTTTTCTCCTTTTTAATCATACCTAAGGACTTCTACACTAACTAGTGGATATCCCTGGGTAGATCCCTCCGGTTCTGGCTGGATCATGGGATTTGAATACCTATACCTAACCACCTTATAACTCCATAAAATTAAGTACATGGTCGGTCTTTTAGGGTATTCCATCACCATTACAAACCAAAATCATTGAAAAATTCATTCAAAGTGTTTGATATAAATATCAAAAGGTTTACACTTTGAATGTTTTTAATCATCACTAAAAGCTCCCCCTTAACATGTGCATCGTAATCGTAGTACATGCTAAGTGTGGAGTGCATCGAGTCCATTTTAATTGATTACTTCTGTCAATATACATTAAGTCCAGGTTAATCACATTCTCTCCCCTTATCCAAAATGTTAATCCCTTGATATTTTGGATATCAATTGATTAACCATTCGGGGACAAAATGATGTATTCTAGCAGAATGGAACATATTATTGCTCCCCCTCAACTTTTGAGGGTTTATAAGATGGTGCCGAGTACAATTATTTGAAAGATTTTGAATTTACTAAGAAATTCTTGTAAAATTTGTACTCGAGCACATCTTATTTTTCACCAAAAAAATCTACACTAGTTATTAATATATTCACAAGATAAAATTATCTACGAGGATTGACCTTATAAGATGAGAACAACATATGATAAATCATATGGTCCTTTGAAGCAGCCGTAAGTCACTCCCGTATGGTCTTCCACCAACAAATCTCTCCAAGCTCTGCATGATCCTCCTTGTCTTTAATCTTTTGTCAATTGCCTGAATCATAGCTCTTGCATTTGCTTTGTCATGTTGGCTCCAAAAAGTCTGAGGCAGATACTCCATTCTGATTCCCTTGAGGCGATCATTCAGAGCAGTCCGAACATCATCGAGAGTACCATCGCTAAACTTGTGTAGTTCATCAATGCGCATCAATCTGTTCTTCTTGTCTTTGTTCTCATAGATGAATCCTCTGGGATCAGAGTATGGTGTGTAAGCGTCTCTTCTTCTCAAATTGGATCTGTACGTGTCAGGCTTTGTGAGGTTGAGTTTCTTTTGATAGCTTTTAACACCCAATTGAAGGTCTTCCACACGCCTTTGGATGACAACACTTCTTGTGAACATTCTTAAGGAGACATTAAATGCAAGACGTTCTTCAACGTTGAGATTTGTCAACTTTCCTTGCACGAGAAGAAGCAGCATGTCTTCAATGTCTTGGATCCGAAGTCTGTAGAAATCACCTTCTTTGAACTTGTAAAGAATGTCGTCATCCCTACGTACAGTGATCCAGTCAAGATGCTTGTAGTTTTGCCATTCGACTATTTCCACCTTTGTGACAGCAATAATTCTTCTTTTTGAGTAGACGTCATGAGCTGATTCCCTTGTGGTCGCAAATGCATAGAATTATCTTCGCTTCTTGCCCTAATGTGAGATTCCCCAGAGAGCGAATTTGTCATAGTTGACTATCACTTGACTCCACATTAAGTTGGGCACTAAGTCTTCTATCCATTTAATATGCCCGTAATCTGCAGCCTTGGTCTTCGTAACTGAAGTAGAGTACTTGCGGCTTGACTCACCACCACGTAGGTACTCAAGGTCGTTATTGATGAAGTGATGAAATGGTATGACATGACGACCTTGAGAATTTGGAACCAACGGTAGTGGCTTTCGCAGATCATGAGGATATTGGCGGCCTTCGGGGTTGATCCAGTCTAATTTTTCTGTTGTGGCTTTGTAGACTTCTTCACAAAAGTATTCAAGTTCAGTCAAGCTCTTGCATGTTCCTTTCATCAGCTCAAATGTTGGACCTGCTAACAATTCAGGTGTTAGTGTTGTAACATTTAGCCGGTTCATCACAAAAGCTGAGAAGTCAAATGTTGTGTCTGTTAGCTCATCGAATGACTCTCGAGGGTCTTGTCTTCTTGCCAGATTGCTTAGCCAAGGTTGGACGGATTCATGAACAGCAGGTACAGACTTGTTCCATGCATGATCAGGAGAAGGTAGTCGTTTAGGTTGTTGAAACCAGTCAGGAAGAGGATGGACCTCTTCTTCCGGTTGTTCATCATGGACACCTGTTTCAAACTCCTGATGTGCAGGTGCTTCAAAGACATCTGTAGATTGCATAGTTTCCTCTACTGGAGCAGATTGGCTAGCAGATTGCTTATGAGTCTTAGAACCTGTAGTAGTCTTTCCTGCTGTCGTGGTTGTCTTTTCTCTTGGAGCACTGGTAGATTCAGGTTCTTTTCCTGACCTTCTTCTTTTAGACCCCCGGTCTGTTCCAGCGGAGGGTTCTTGATCATCATCTGCTCTGTCTTGAGGTCTTTTTATTGTGACCGTCTCACCATAAGTATCTAGCAGAATTTTGTCGGCTTCATACGCATCAACTAATGCCTTGTAGAGATGCCTTTAGATGTCAGACATGCTGATAGATTTGTTAGCTTCCATCTTGTTAATTAAGATCTTTTTTAGCTCTAGTTCCGAAAGATTAGCAGCTACAGCATGAGACGTCTTGGCTTCCTTTGAAGATCGTACCAGAACCTCAAACTCGAGTTATTCGTTTACTAACTTCTCAATTTTTGGTGTAATCTTCGAGACTTTATTCTTGACTTGTTCCTTGATTACATTCTTCATTCCTTCATCGATTAAATCAAGGAATTGTTGATTTTCAGCTTGAGCCTCTTCTCGAATTCTATCAGACTTTAGTTGGACTGCAACATCTACTGCTTCCTTCACTTTATTTGCCAGGTACTGGTCCACGATGCCAGGAATGGAAGAGAGTGCTTCAGCATATTGATTTGTTTGTTTGAATTCCGAGAAGTTGTCTTCTAAAGCTTTTAGTCTGTTATCAAAACCAAATAACGAACCAAAGTCAGGAAGATTTTGAAGTGAGGAGCTTGGAGTAGTGGCCAGTGTCAGGATTTGTGGTTGTTGTAATTGAGTGAAGAGAGGAGTCGGTGTTGGAGGACGATTGGTTGGTGCAAAGAAGGATGGCTCCGCAATGGCTGTGACAGGAATATTTACTCGAGAGGTAGCTTCAGCATTATGTCCAAATATAGCATCAACACCGGTATCTTGATTTGGATTTAGCATGTTGGAGACGAAGCCAGATGATACAGAAGAACTCTGTTGTCGACCATCAGGATTTACCGGAGTTAGGGTCACATGAGTGTCTTCAATTTCCTGGGTTGCTTAAACCTGGGGCAATACAACATCTGCCTTTACATCATCTCTTCCTTCAAGATTGGCATTGGTATCTCTGTCCGCCTCATTGCCTTGGTCCTCTACATATGTAGCATCTTCATCCAACTTTTCTCCTACACATCCACCCTTCAACTTCATCTATCACTGTCTTCATATCTGCGGATGAAACCTGAGAGAGGTGTATGAACTATAGAAATCGATATGTCCATCTTCATTACGATTCCTCTCATTTGTTATTTCATCATAATGAGGTTTGAGCTTTGAATGAATGAATCTATCACATTATCTTCAGATTCAGTCTGTGCTTATCATCATCATCCTTGACTCATCTTGCCTTTTGGAGTTCATCATCTCCACTTTTTAAGCATCATCGTTCATCATTTTGACGTTATCATCATCCTTCATTTTATCTTCATCTTGATCATATTCACTTGACTTCCAGTAGATATCATATCTGTGTCATACATCAGGTGAATCGAGAACCCCTAGTGAAACACCGGTCTTCTCTGACCAGACCCGTGGCATGAGAGCTGTGATTCTCTTTTGGCCTTCTCTTGGTGATTATCTTGAGTTGCCAGCTTCTGTCGACGAAGATTGTCGCAGGATGGTTTACCACTGAGACATTTGTTGTTGATAGCTGTACACCTTTTCCAGACTTCTTTTCTTTCTTTTCTTTGGGGACTGTGGGAGGCTTCATCTTAGTAGTAGTATCTGTATCAGCTTTCTTCTTACTTCCTTTCGTCTTTGGAGGAATCTTTCCTGAAGCAATAGCATGATACTCTTTGTATGATTCAGAGATGCGGATGTCCTCGTTTGTTAACTCTGTTGGTAAGATAGCCCCGTACAGCTGAGTGTCTTCATTCCTTGAGATGACATTGATCGTCGTGAACATTGGGTCATCTCTGGCATAGTGCCAATTAACCTTGTTTCTTCGAGGAATTGAAGGATCTTTAGCCATAACAAAGTTGACGATTAGCTTAGTAAAACGAGGATAGTACATCGCATTGCCCTTCTTAGTATTCTTGTTCTCAATCTGGTAAGTGAAGTCCTCCCACAGAAGATATGCATAATCAACCTTCTTCTTATTGTACATACCCCACAAGATTTGAGCTTGAGAAAGACGAAGACTGTCGTAGGATGGTTTACCACTGAGACATTTGTTGATGATAGCTGCAAATGATCTCCAGGGTTGATGCAGTTTATTGACATTAACGTCAGTGATCTTCCTTATTTCTCCAGAGTGACCAAGACTAGCTAGAAATGCGAGAATCTCCTTCTCAAGAGGTGGTTCTTCAAACTTCTTATTACCGACTTTAGGGCAAATTTGAAGAATGTCTCTGAATTGATCAAGATCGAGAATGTGCTTTTTGTTATTCATCTTAAATTTGATAGATCGGTTATGAACATAAGCAAAGGCTCAGAATTCTTACATATAGATCTCTAGAGCATCAGCAGTGACTTAGAATGCCTTGTAGAAAGGAGTGAGCTTTAACACATCGTAGACTACTTGAAGAGTTCCTTCCTTTGATGTGACATCCGAGCTTAAATGAAGATTGCATTTACCAATCTTAAGTCGGTCGGCAGGAGCAACTAACGCATCATCCAAAGCGATCTGATCTGCTATTGAGATTTCCATGAGTCTATTTAAGAAAGAGTGAGTGCAGTTTATAAGGAGACACAATCATTCATTCATGAGAACCTTTATGACTTTTAGCACTTTTGAAGATCAATCATCTTAGATAGACTAATAGCGTATGAGACAAAGGCACCTATCCTAACAACTAAGTTGAATGTAGTTAACCTTGGTTTTGTCAAGCTTTTACTGTCTATTTTAAACTAAGAGATTTGTTTAATTTAATCTTAGTTAGAAAAAATCTGATCTTAAGTGTGTTATGTCAAAAATTGGTTAAGTGTTGATAAATTTACTCGTTCGGTCCTCAAAGAAAAAACACCTTGATCTCCTCACTAACTGTCTCTCGTTCGGTTCTCACAATCTTTCTCTCGTTCGGTCCACGTTTGCAATCATTCGTTCGGTCCTTACCATCAATCACTCGTTCGGTCCATGCAATTAGTCACTCGTTCGGTCCTTACAATGATTCACTCGTTCGATTCATACCTGATCCACTCGTTCGGTCCTCAATAAACATTCACTCGTTCGACCCATACTAGATTCACTCGTTCGGTCCTCACTTGGACTCACTCGTTCGGTCCTCACTATGATTTACTTCATTCGGTCCTTATTAGTACTCACTCGTTCGGTCCTTACGATGATTTACTTCATTCGGTCCTTACTAGTACTCACTCGTTCGGTCTTTACGATGTTTCATTAGTTCGGTCCATGTGGTTTTATACTCGTTCGATTCATACATATTGTGATCGTTCGGTTTCTTAAGTTTGTACTAGATCGACTCTAACAGTTAATCTCTATTCTAGCATATCCATTGAACCATGATATAACAATCTCACACACCAACATATAATATTTTTGCATATATATCTATTCAATCGAGCATAAAATAATCAAGAACAGGATTAAATCACAACGAATAATAAAACTTGACTAACCTATACATATATTACACCTAATACAACAAAAGCCCTCTATCAATTTAAGATTTAACCACATTTTAATTTTTAAGAATCCTAATTTCACAATTAGGGCAATTGTGATAAAATATGGCGAAAACTATCAATTCCTTTAGGATTCGAGTTGATTAGGTGATGAGAATCAAAATTTAAGTTATACCTTCGAGATGAAACGGAGTGAATTAGCTTGTTTGATGTGATTCGAGTGAAAAATGTCGTGTGTGTGTTTGAGTGTGTGTGGATTGTGTGAACAGTGATGGGGACGGGTAGGGGGTGATATTGTTATAAACCAATTTTAACTTTGACACATTTGGCCCCTCATCTTAGCACTAATTATTAATCTTGCTAAGAACCCTAATTTTAAAATTAGTGCAACTTCATCAATACGGTGAAATCGTTAATTCCTTTAGATTCGAGTTGATTAGGTGAAGAAAAACAAGATTTCAGTTATACCTTCGATATGAAACGGAGTAAGTCAGCTAGATTAAAGTGATTCGAGTGGAAAGTGTTCGTGTGTGTGTTTGAGTGTGTGTTGAGTTCGTGAACAGTGATGGGGACGGGTGATGATTGGCATAGTTATAACCCAATTTTAACTTTGGCACATTTGGCCCCTCATCTTCACACAACTTATTAATCTTGCCAATTAGGTTTTATAAGGTATATTCAAGATAAACAAATAGACACGTGGTCCATAATGATTTTAAACTCTCATACCTAGAAGACATAATTTAGCAAACTACACCCTAAAGGCATAAAACAAGTAACACATAAAGCACAATCGAGTTAAACTTAATTAACTTTCTATCATGAGATATTACATTATCGTTTGAAAATCTTTTTCCCTTTTTACAGCTCATTTGATCATGACAAAGAAGTTTGACATTCTCTCCCCCTCAAAAATGACCCGTTTTCTATTTAAAGAGCTGTAGACATTGTTGGAGAAGTCAAATGTATCTTGAAAATTATTTTCAGATGATGGAATAATTTTGTATGTGACAAAACAACAAGCACCAAGATAAATAAGATTTCTCTTATTTATTCATATAGATGCACTGAAACGTACACTTATGGATATAGCAAGCACGGGTTGTGATGCAAAGAAAAAAAAAAAAAAAAATAAAAAAAAAAAAACACGGGTTGTGATGCAAAGTAAATCACAAGGCCTTTGCATTGGTCATAAATGTAGGACCATGCCCGAGAATAAATTCCCGTTGAGAGGCCAAGATTTCTTTTTGAAATACTTGCCTTTAAGATGATGACCGGGTTGCTATCTGAAATAATAGCAAGCCATTTGGCATGTTTTGAAAACCGTTGTAACTTCTGCTCGAACTTCATTTACAGGCTTGTATCATTGTTAAATGCATTTTCTTAAGACGTAATGTTTCGATTTAGATGGCATCCATTGAAAAACTTCTTTTTGAATTTTTCTCATTTTTATTTTTGTATTTTGTTTTTGAAAAGTTTATATAAAAAAAATCTTTTTGGTTTTTCTGATTTTATATTTTTCTCTTTGTTTTTATAAAAATAAATTTGAAAATAAATCTTTTTGTGTTTTTCTGATTTTAAGTATTTACTTATTATACAGGATATTTGAATAGGTACCACCACTATTCATCAACTTCATCTGCCAATTGTTTCAGAGTATCCGGCGTAAAACTCTGCATTCCCAGCTTGTTGATAAGAAATTCAATTCTTTCTTCGGCTAGAGCTTTATTGTAGATGTCCGCAATGATATTCCGTTTTGGACAAAGTTAAAGTTCGTTCACACCATTCTAACATGCTCCTTGATGAAGTGAAACCTGATGCTGTATGCTTGGATCTGGAATGTTGAACGTTGTTCCAGCGTAAGGCAATAGCGCTTTGTTATCACCAGTAATTGGATTTATTGATCCAAAGCCATATGTCGGTAAGTTGAGATCTCATCCAAAGCTGAGCACAACAAACCGGACAATAGCAATATATTAGCTTCCGTACTTGATATCGCTGCGCTTTTCTGCCTTTTAGGACGACAAGCTTACAAGTCTAGCACCCAAAAGTTTGTATACTGCCAGATGTACTACGGCGTGTATTTGACAACCAGCATTGATCCGCATATGTAATATGCTGTTAGTGAAGGAAGAATCCTTCGGATACAAGACCCCGATGTACGGTTCCTTTTAGATTCCAAAAGATCCCCCCCCCCCCCTCCTCTCCCCTTTTTACTACATTTAAGTGCTTTCGGTAGGCCCAAGACTGAGACCCGGGCACACACGCATATAGAAATGTAGGTCAGGTTACTGGCTGTAAGATAAAGGAGGGTGCCAATCATACACGATTGTGTGATGGAATCTACAGCTTCCCTTCTTTATCCTCATCAGTTTGGTCTTCTCCACCATGGGGAGTATACTGGGTCACAAGATTCATAGCCATATTTCTTAAGTGATTCAAGAGCATATTTAGATTGGTTTATGAAGATGCCTCTGGGACTTTGAGAAATCTGTAGTCCTAAGAAAAATGAGATTTTACCCATCATCGACATCTTGAATTTTGAACACATTATTTTAGCGAATAGATCACACATAGTTCAAGAGTCAGAGGCAGCAAAGATATATCTCGGACATAGATTTGTACCAGAATAAGTTCGTTGCCTTCTCTACGGATGAACAGAGTAGGATCCACTAAGCCTTTGGAGAAGTCATTGGATATCAGGAATGAAGACAACATATCATACCACGCACGTGGAGCTTGTTTCAACCCATAAAGAGCTTTCTTAAGCTTGTATACGTAGTTAGGTTTGTCTGGATCCACAAATCCGTCCGGTTGGCTAACATAAACTTCTTCTCGCAGATTACCATTCAGAAACGCAGTCTTCACATCCATTTGATAGATGACCATGTTCCTCTTGAGCAGCAAATGCAAGAAAAATTCGTATAGCCTCTAATCTTGCAACCGGAGCGAATGACTCTTCGAAATCGATACCCTCTTCTTGGCGATAACCACGAGCGACCAACCGAGCCTTATTTTTCAGAATACCTCCTAACTCATCAAGTTTAACCTTATAGATCCACTTAAGAGAGATGACAAATGCTTTGTCAGGAGGAGGAACAAGTTCCCAAACCTCCAGACGTTCAAATTCATGAAGTTCCTCTTGCATAGCTTCAATCCAACATGCTTGAGTTAATGCTTCTTTGTAGTTCTTGGGTTCGACTGATGTTAGAAAGGCATCATAGTAGCAGAATAAGGCTTGTTCATGGAGTTGGAGTCGTGTGGAAACTGGTCTGTCAAGAGCACCGATTATATTCTCAAGTGGGTGATCCTTCGTCCATTTGCTATTGTGTTCAGAAACTTGGTGATCGGGAGGCACAATTGTATGAGTAACGACTGATGATGAAGATTGATTAGAAGGAACTTCTGGAATTGGAATACCGAAGTACGGATCATTACCCATATGTGCAACTTCAATATCATGATTATCTTCTTCAACATCATGAGAAATAAAAGGTGTTTGAGTTTCTTGTGTTGTATGAGAGTTACTTGGTGATGGTGCATCTTGATCAACTGTAGTTGAGGAAGGTGAACCAGTTGATACAGCATGTTCAGGTGCAACTGCTTCAGGAATAGGAGCAATGACTTCTGGTGCTTGTAAATCAACATTAGTCGGGGGATTAAGTGACTCATCAAACATTGGTTGAAACAACAAATCCCAGTCAGATCTCGAAGGTGGTACAAATGGTGTTGAAGAAGGAGGGTTTGGCACGAGTCCTGAACTGATTGATACAGGAGTCATTTCATGAAGAGCGGGTCCTGAACTGTTGTGTTCAGAAGCCATCGCGGTCAGCTCATCAAAATCAACATGAATGGTTTCAATTATTCGTCTGGTACGTCTGTTGTAAATCCGGAATGCTTTCTTCGTGGGTGCATATCCAATGAAAATACCAATATCAGCCTTTGTTGTAACTTCGCCCATTCTCACTATCATTCGTTGGGTAGCAAAGTGCACCAAACACATGTAGATAAGATAGATCGGGAGGTTTGTCGTGCAAAAGCTCATATGGTGTTTTACCGTGACGCCGGCGTATCATGGAACGATTTTGGGTATAACAGGCTGTGGCAACCGCTTCGGCCCATAGAAATAAAGGAGCTTTTGCATAAATTAACATAGTGCGTGCTGCTTCGATTAGCGTACGATTTCGTCTTTCAACAACACCGTTTTGCTGTGGAGAGCATGCAACTGATGTTTCATGAGAGATGCCAACCTTCTCATAATATTCACGCAATGTCTGATTAACAAACTCAGTTCCATTATCTGTTCTGATTGTCGTCGGACAGTTTCCTTAAGCTTAACTTGATCATCTTTAAAAGTTGATAATAAAAGCTGGAGCTTCATCTTTTGATCGCAAACATTTCACCCATGTAAATCGAGAGTAGTCATCGACAATAACGAGGATGTACTTCTTTCCATTGACACTCGCGACACGCATTGGCCCACATAAATCCATATGCAACAGGTAGAGTTTTTCTTGATTGGTATCTTCAGATTTGGGTTTGTGGGGTTTCTTTGAACTTTTGCCTAATGCACATGCAGAACATAAGTGATCCTTCTCAAACTTGAGCTTAGGGAGACCTCGTACAAGTCCATGTCTTGCAAGATGATTGATAGAACCAAAGTTCAAGTGAGATAGACGACGATGCCATAACCAAGACTTGGTTTTAGACGCCTTTGACAATAGACAAATAGGAGAGGATGCCATCATATTCCCAAGTGAGAGTGTATAAAGATTATCCCCTCGAGATCCCGTCAATAAATCAACACCGTCTAGATTACGAATGAAGCATGTGTGTTGACGAAAGGCCACTTCGAGATTGGAATCACAGAATTGTCCCACAGAAAATAGATTATGCCCAAGTCCTTCAACGTAATAAACCCTTGAAATAGTAACATTCCCAATCTGATAATCTCCAAAACCCATTATCTTTGCAACTTGATCATTTCCGAATTTGACTGTACCCAAGAATTTACTGATGAAATTGGTGAGCTGAGAGCGATCTCCGGTCATGTGCTTCGAACAACCGGAGTCCAAATACCAGAGGACAATTTGGACAACCTGCATTCATTAAGAGAAGTAGATGGAACATTGGTTTTTGTGGATCCCCAGGATTTACTGGGTTCCTGTTTGTTAGCAGACTTTGGTTTTATAACCATAGTTTTGCTAACGGACTCAGTATTCGTATTCTTCCTAGGTTTCCTTGAGTATACCAATTTAACCACAGGTTTGGTTGATTCAGATTCTAGAGCTATTGATTTCCTAGAAGGCACTTCATTAGTAGTGGTAATCCTAGTTAAAGGGCACGCATTTCCTACAATAGTGAAGGTCCGACCGGTAGGTTTCCAAATATATCCTATCTGAGTGAACACCTTTCCTGTTGGTTTCTAAATATCTTTCTTAGATTTATATTACTTCGTAGGTTTGCACGAAATTTCACATCATTTCCTAGATTAGAAAACACACAAATTATCAGAAGACATGCAATCATCACAGTTAATACAGACATAATCATAATTATCTTGTTTCCTGAGATTCTGCACAACCGCAGATCCATTAACATTAACAGTACCATTCCTTTTATTCAAACTAGATTTAACGTTCCTTAGGGTGTGCTTCTACTAATTTCTTCGAATTACTGCTTGGGTTTGCAGAATCCTATCATTCTGGGTATTGCCCTGAAGGCTGTGATCCGCTAGCACTTGTAGAAGTTTACTCCTGTAGCTTGCACACACGCTTGTTTGAAACTAGTTTGAAGTGAGCTGGTTTTGTGTTTTCTGTGGATGTTGAGTGATTCGGCAAAAACCCCTTAACTTTCTTGTCCTTTTTCCTCGGTATGGGGGACTCAATTAAGGAGGACCACAATTGTTGATGCTAGGCAAGATCTACTTATGTGTGAAAGCAATCCTGATGACTTTGTATGCCTAAAGGCTGTCTCTAAAAGTGGATCTTGAGGTATTGCTTTTACATGTTCGACTATATCCCTAAGGACCAAAGCTTCTTCCTGGGTATGCTTAATATACGAGGAGTGAGCAGTCCTTTTATTCAACAATTTGGGTGTGATTGGTTCCATATTATCCTTAGACACTTTTGGATCAACAGAGTGGGTCACAGTATCCTCGTTATCTAACGCTTTTCCTTTAAGTTTCCTTAACTCATTTTTTAGGGCTGCTATGACCAAACCTTGTTCCTGAAGTTTTGCATTTAAATCAGAAATCTCCCCAGACTTTATATTGACTTGTTTAATTAACGCATCACATTGTTCTTTTGATTGAACACGTTTTGGTTTAATCGAGTCATAAAGTTGTTTATAAGTCTGTTTCAAATGCTCATTCTCAGTAACAAGTTTTGTCACTCTATGTTCCAATTCAATGTTAAGAGTCTCTATTTCATCCATGTCCATTTTGACTGTACTATCCCCCACATTTCCATTTAAGGACTTAATTTGCTCTTTCAACTTGACTGCTGTGTCTTTGCTTGGGGGGGGGGGGGGTGGAGGGGGGGGGGGGGGGGGGGGGGGGGGGGGTGGGGTGGGGGGGGGGGGGGGGGGGGGGGGGGGGGTGGGGGGGGGGGGGGGGGTAGGGGGGGGGGGGGGGGGTGGGGGGTGTGGGGGAGACTGAGCTTTCAATTCACTTAATTCAAACAACTGAGTAAAACTTGGAGCATTTTGATTTAAAACACTGTTTTCTTGTTGAAAAATTTCTTGATTAAGTTGAGAATCAACTTCCAAAGTGATGCAATGTTTTTCTAGAGTTGTAAAACACTTGCAAAGTTTATCGTAAGTTTCTTTATCAACAAAATCCTTTTTATTGAGAAGCTCAGTCTTATGTTTGAGACACTTTTGACATTCATTCATAGTTTCACCACTTGCATTCACAAACAAATTCACAACAGTCGTTACAATATCATTATCAATGGCTTGTGCTAAGAGTCGTTCATTTTCACTCAAAATTTGATGCATTTTAACTTCGAAAGTTCTGGACTCCAAGCGATGTTGTTCGACAGCCTGTTCCATTTGATAAAAGGCTTTTTGGACATCGGCAAGTTCTTCAACCAAGTATTGGTTGAAGTTATTGAAGATATCTTTTAAGTTTTTTATAAACGGAATGATTTCATCTCGAAAACAAGCCTTTGTATGTTCAAACCCCCACGTGCCCTCAGTGATAGCTGTGGCAGTGGTTCTTTCTTTGACAACCTGATCAAAGCCAGTAAGATAGCGTTTAAGCTCTTTCAAGCTAGTATTCACCATACTTACTTTAGGAAGTTCTTTTGGAACCTCAACTATGACGGTTGTGGAAGAATGAGATGGGTCTAAAGCTGGGACCGAAGTCGCTTTCCAATAGGCATGTTCACTATATAAATCAGATTGTCGAACAAATCGTTTGTAGTAATCGTTATTAAGAATGGCATAATTGATGGGTTTCGTGTTCACTCTATGTTTCTCAAACAATGGATCTTGTTCTTTCAAAAGCATTTTTGAACGACTCTCTTCACAAAGCATTAATGTTTCATCAGAATCAGGAATCACAATAGTATCCATTTTAAGAATGGTATTCCCGTCATACAGCTTTGGCTTTGACTCCCGAGCTTTCTTCAGATAGAAAGGTTTTTCAAAACCGATAGCTTGTTTCGTGGAATGATCATAACAAATTTTGGATTTAGTCATCATATGAACAGTTTGCGCAGATTGACCTCTTTTGAAAATGATGTTATCAAGTTGCTTGATTTTCTTTTCTAAAGCAATTTCTCTATCAATATTTCTGTTTTCTTCCATTTTTAAATCATTTTTGAGATCAGAAACTGTTTTCATTAAAGAATCCTTTTCTTGCACTTGTTCGAAAAGATTTTGCTTAAGACGTACAATCTCGGCATACTGTTCATTTGATCCTGAAAAACTGTTTTCAACATTTTGCATTTCTTTCAAATCTTTAACCTCTTCTTTATATCTGTCAAGCTCGGTAGTCAAAGCTTGATTAACATTGGTGCAGTGCGTCACTTGGGTAGATAATTGTTCAAACATAGATAATATCAGGACATCTTGTTGAGCAGAAGAGTTAGGATTCTGGACAGTTTCCTGTTGTGCTTCACTCAGGTACTGAGAATAAGGAATGATATTGCTATCACTAGTTATTTCAGTTTCTGACTGACTCACATCATTAGACTGTTCAGAAGACGTCATTATCTGCTCACTTTGATTGAATAAGTCATAGTTCAGATTATCTGGATTGTGTACCTCGGTGAGTGCATCTGAGCCATTCCTGGAGAGATTCGCCATGAGAGCAATCTTGGCTGAGTTGAGTTCATCACAATCAGAGTCATAGGCATCCAGATCATCGGCTTGATAAGCAGCATTGTGGGTGATGACTGTCTGAGAGGTTTGAATGTCAGGAAGTCCTGGATCTGCCAAAAATGCTATTTCTTCCTCTGTTAAAGCTTGACCACCTGCTTGAGCTTGAACCAGCAACACTTTATCATTGAACCATGTTTCATCCCTTTTCCTCTTGGGCTTAGTACACTGCTTGGCAATATGACCCTCCCCTTTGCAATTGTAACAGATGACAGTCCGTTGTTTCCCCGTGTTGCTTCCACTTGCACCAGGTGTGTATTTTCTCGTTGTTCCAGCAGCATAAGTAGTTTGTCTTCCCTGAACAGGTTGCACAGTTACTTTTCCATCATAGATGGTAGCTTGTTGACGAGGGTTTGACGAAGTCCTTAGCTGATTGTTGGTAGTAGGATACCGGGATGTGACAACAGCAGTTAAGAATGACATCATGTGATTAATCGCATCAATTGGATCATCCCCTTTCTGGAATACTGGAACAACTAGACCGGAGTCTGGTTGGGAAAATTCAGGTTGTTGCTGTTGATAGGTTGTGGTAGCATATTCCAATTGTGGGATTGATGGTTGTGGAGAATAAACGTTGTGGTGAACTGTGGATTGGTACTCATTTGATGGATAAGTGATTGAAAGAGGTGTTGATTGATTGGTTGTGAATTGTTGAGTCTGATAAAGGTGTTAACATAACTGTGAAGACTGATATGGTGGAAAACGTAAATTGAGATAGGACTGTGGGTGATGTGTGTAGATGAGATTGATATGCTGGCTGTGTTAATTTTGGTAAGATGCAACTAAAGGGCAAAGGATCGAGGGTTGCGTTCATTGCAATTAATACGACTTCATTTGAATTCTTTCATGTTGTTACAGGTAGCATGAAGTTGATCAACATTGGTAGTGTGCAAGTCTTTGACCAATTTACATTCTAGTAATAACAAATTTGCTCCATTCTTCAGGAAGGAGTGTTTAAGATCTTGCAGGTGTTTACATGAACTGACTCAATGGCATATTCTTTTAAAATGTTCATATCATTGAGTAACAGAGTGAAACCTCAAGTAGTATCATGTAACTCTCTACTTTTTGTAAGTGTACTTATCGAATTCATCATACAGCTTGCACGCACATTCTTGTTTTGTTAATGACGTTCCTTTCCCTGCAATTAGCAGTTTAATTCTTTCCAATGATCTTTTGCCACACGATGGTGATCCCCCAACCCCCCACCCCCACACCCCCCCCCCCCCTCAAGAGCATAGATTTCAGTTTTGGTAGGCCTTGGAGAATGATGTTTATAGCTTTTGAGTCGCAATCTATGCTTTTGACATGGCTTCTGCTGGAGTCTGGTTACAACATATTCCTTAAGCCCTTGTTACTCCCATCTCAGTGATTGAATGGCCAAACAAGTGGTCCTTTTCTCACAGAAGCAAAGATATCATTCTTCACATGTCGGGTCTATTCATCATATACAGTTTTCCATTTTGCTTTTCCAAGAATCATACAAGTGTTTTCTCGAGCATCGGTGGTTTTGTTGGTCTTCCTAGATAGAAGTGAACTTATCAGCGAAGAGGTCGTCATTGTAGTTATCAAAAAGATTACAAATTGATCGATCGGTGTTAGAAAGAAATTGTGTTTGGTTTACTGGGAATTGTTGAGTCTTGAATTGAAAACTACACGAGATTTTACAATTCTTGACAAAATCGGGAAAATCCATGTGTTTTTTGTTTCACACGGGATTTTACAAAGTCAAGATAATAAACGTATAATTAAAAAATATCGAGTTGTTAAGTTTTGTTAAACTTAATTTGGTTTCTCTAGTTTTGGAAAATAAAAATTAGACGGTTCGGCCTCTACTGTTATTCCGGTCCAACTCGTTCGGTCATACTCTTTCGGTTCCTACTCGTCGGGTCCTATATTCTGGTTGTCGGTCCTACTTGTTGTCACTAGTTCAGTTCCCCCCACTCTTTTTTTTCTTTTTTTTTTCCCTTTTTCACATTCCTCCCCCTTCTTGTCTCGGTTACAACTAGTTCGGTACGACAAAGATTAACTCGTTCGGTCCCAACGTAAGTAAAGCTAGTTCGGTTCCAAAAGACGAAATATAGCTAGGTCGGTTCTGTCTTGTTCGGTTCCCAAAGTAAACGGAATAGTAAACGGCTCGTTCGGTTCGAACTACAGTAATCTAGTTCGGTTCTCCTCGTTCGGTTCCAACACTAGAAATCTCGTTCGGTTTTTCTTGTTCGGTTCCAACAACTACGAAACTCAAATTTTCAAAACTCAAAAAGACACGATTTTTAATGGGTTTTAGCAAAAATTCTTGTACAACTAGTGTTACTAACCCTATAGGAACAATAAAAATGAAGACTTTAAGGTTTTTAGGCCAAAAAATTTGAATCACTATTTTGTTCTTTGTAAAGGTTTTTGAACACAAATTAAACACAAAAACTAAACACACCACTCCATGGCTCTTGATACCAATTGAAGAATACTAGTAATCTTATGATCAAACCAAGAACAAGAGTGAGATGAGGGTTGTGATGTTAGAGATAGAAAGGATGGAAAAATGGATGAAATGTATTATGAGAATATGGAAAAATGGAACAACCAACCCTCTCCAAGGCTAGGAGAAGGACTTATATAGTCCCTATGATGGCCGACCCATGGGCTCTAATGGGCTTCCCATGGGTCTTGGGCCGGACTAGATTTCTAATCTAATTATGACATAAACTATGAGCTAAGACTATTACAACTTGGAAGTGACCGACACTTTTTGTATTTCCAACACAAGTGATAGTAATCACCTAATGTGTAAGCAATGGTATGAGGGAACGAATTGAATGTCGTGATGGTCCTTAAAGGAAAGGATAGAATATAAGTGTTGGCGATAAGACAATAGGAAACAAGGAACTTATCAAGTCGTCAATTCGTAAGACGGTCACGGTCAGCATATTAAGTTCGCGGCGGTCGATACACAACCGAAAAAGAAAATCCATACAACAATTCTTGAATAAAAGGAAGTAAGAGACAGAGTTAGTAATTGAAGAGCGAAGTCAAAGTGTGATCCACACGAATGAATTTCGAGTCAAAAATAAGGCGAACATCATAACGGATATACGTAAACCCATTCTTTCATAATTCATTATTCACATCCGGAGGCATCTCGGAGATCTACCAACGTTATCTCAAAAGATGGGGGTCGAGAGAGAAAGAAAAGCCAGATAATGTCTAAAAACCTCTATGTCTGTATCAATGGCAGATTATTAGATGGCGAGGCGGTTCTAAAGTATTTCCTATGGAGAGAAATGAAAGGAAAATTAGAACAACGGTTGTTAAGTCAGGGTGTACCCGCATATGGAGAATTCGTTCGAGAAAAGATAAAGTGGTTTATATGCGGAGATGCCCTCAATTTGTAACATACTTGCATACCACACAAAAAATTTTGTTTTTCGAAACTACAGGTAAAAAACTTGATCTTTATCAAGATCTTTAAAGGTGACTGCTATTAGCTTGCATGGCTCCTTCTAAATTTTCCCATAGGTTTGCACTGGCTATGTATAAATTTAAGAATAGCAATGCATATGCTCAGTTTCGTCAAATAGTGTTATGTTTTACTTATAACTTAAATGTATACACTCATACTATTTTTTAAGATAGAAACTAAAATAATTTTTAAGTTAGTTAATAATGTAGAAGTAAAGTAATTTGCTAATTATTTATGACGATAACATATGATTTTGTAAGACCCAAGTAAAACTGGACTCGATACATAACAATAGACAAATTAAATTTTAAGTTGACTCATTAACATGACTTATAAAATATCAAGTGGTTTGCATTGTGAGTGTATGGAGTGTTTATGAGGCAATCGGGGAAATGGTTACCAAGATGACAGGGTGTTTCAAAGTGTTTAGCCGAATCGTCATGAGGTACTCCGATTTTCGATGGCGATGGAGGATATGAAGACAAGAGAGTATCTTAAGCACGCGACCAAAAGCGATGGTGCGCAATTAGGAATAAAGGGATTTGAAGATAAAATAAAATGACACATAAGTCAATTATATATAAAAGAATAATGGGGAATTCAACATGTGTGTGCCCTCCTTAAGTCTATTTGTACAACCATATGTTTTTATGATAGTTATATAATATTGTTTCCGAATTCACCACTATCTCGCAAAATTTTATTCTTGGAACAGTTTCTGATTTTGGAAATCTCTTAGAAAATTTAAGATTGTTAATATCGATACATTAAATAATGCATGCTTTTCCAATTTTAATTACATCACCCAAAGACGCATAGTTTCTCTACAAAACTAAACTTCTCGGGTCGTGGGGAGAACGCTATTAATATTTACCATTAAACCAATAGGGCCCTTGAGCGGATCACCACATTAGCTCTAAGTCGGTTTGGTCTCTAACTCTAGATAAGTAAATGCTTTGGCTTGAGAAGCTTCTGGTTCCAGTGGGTGTCGTAAAAGACTCACTAGGATTAGACCGTATTATTAAACAGACAAAACAACAAGCAATGAACCAAAGGACAGATAATAGCCAGCTAAGACTATAACGATAAGTAAGTAAGCTTCTCAGACCGATACAAGTGCGCCCGTCGAGCACTATGCGAAGGGTTTGGGGGTTTTTTAAGATATGCCAAATTGTCCACCAAGTTATACAATTGGAACCTAACCATACATGGACTCCAATTATATCTTTTATTCCAAATCGTCATACACTTACAATCCATAATGTATTCATCCCTTTTTTTATATTTTTTGTGTTGCTCGTTATAAACCATGATGTAGGGTTAAGAAGTTTGCAACTAATTTGATCCATGGATAACCGCTTTGAGTCCAATGTTCAAGGGAATCTGTCATTATTTATAAGGGATTTGGGTAGCAATCACAGACTTCACTTAGGATGATGAAAGCTCGCCCTCATTTGATTGAGAGTTGAAGTGTAGTTTGAAAGTCTCGTCTTGGAGTCCACCTTTTTGTTTCGACAAAGGGGAGAAGAATCATCAGTGTAAACAAGTTACTTATACTTTTTTACTATGGTTATAGGTTTACATATTATTGTATCATCAAAATGAGGGGTGATTGTTGGTAGAAATATTGTGACTAGTTATAATACTTATACATTTCTTCATGTTTGGTAATGGACAAACATGTAACTTTATTATCCACATAACGGTAAAGTGCTATGTTACTGTAATCACAAATCAGTCAATTCTTCAACATCTTTCGAATCCGTCTCTAGTTTTCTTCAACAATAAATTTTAAGTTCGAAACCCGAGATAAATCACCTTAAAGGTCATTGAACAAACAAACTTTAATTTGTTGAAATGTTCAAAGAATACTTTTTTTTTTTTCCAAATCCTTTACATTTTTAAAATGGGGCAAACATTTTTAATAATTTTATACAAAATATTTTTTGTATTATAAGAAAGGTTTTATTCAAAAATAAATATTTTGGAATTCAATTTTTTTTTCTACCTAGAAATGGCTAGAAAAAGTTCCAGAAAAAACATCTCCACAAAGGACAAAAAAAGAGTGTCTAAAAAAAATGGCGCGGGTCATACATTAATTATTTAAGGGGGAACTCCGCCATAATTATAGGGGGGACCCGCCTTCGTATATTTTAAGGGATACGGCCCAAATAAAAAATTAATATTTTTGCCTATAAATAGTGGACTGTTTCCACAGATTTTCTCACATCTTTGCACAAAGTTTTCTCGGATCTAAACCTCCTTTCTAACCATTTCCTTTGATCACTTATATTATATAAAGTTTGTGTAAAATGTGGATCCAAATCATCCCAGTCCATTGAAGTGCATGAGAAGAACTTTTCGTTATGTATTAAGTTATGAAGTTTATGTTAGGCTAAGTTAGGGCATTCGTGAACCCTTTTAATGTTTGTCTTAACATTCACAATTGTATAGATCGAGTTCATGTATTCTAAACTTGTGTAATTGCTTGATCATGGTGATCATGGTGTGTATAGTAGTTAGATTGTGGTGATCTTACCAAGTGGTGTTAGATAGTTTGTGATATAATAGTTGTTGTGGTTGAGACGTGAAGGTTGTGAAGTTGTGAAGTTGTGAAGAAGTCATGAAGTTGTGAAGTCGTGAACAAGTCGTGAAGTCGTGTTTGTAGATAGTTTGGTTCTAGCTAAGACGTAGAAACTAACATTTAGTTGTGTGTCGTAAATCGGTGTAAGCAACGTTTGGTACGGTTTTTCTCCGCCTTAAGGGGAGCTTATATTGACTTAGTGAAGTACTTCGAGTCTTGGGTACTCGGGGAGTGGGTAGGTGCGAAAGAGGTGCTTCGTGACTTTCCCGAACCACTATAATATCATCGTGTGAATCTGGTTTACATTTTCTTTAAACTTATCTTTTAAATTTATACTCGCATTTTACTCGCTTGATATTTATTATTGCAATTGTGTGTGATGTGTTCATTATATAGTTTTAATATTATGTCTTGAATATATTGTGTATATTGTGTGTTGGTTTGTTTGTTGTTAATCGATTGTATTTTAAATATGTGTAGATAACTCGTATGAAACACTCATCATATTGTATCACGCTTGAATCGGTAATTTTGATACGAAAACTTTTAATGATTTTTTAATGGAAAAAAATATTCAACCCTCATCTACGATTTCTACACACACACACGCAACATCACACACACACACACACACACACTCACACTCACACAATACACATTTTATATATATATATTATATATATTATATTTATATATTATATATATATATATATATATATATATATATATATAAACTAAAGCACATGCTTAGTATGTCTCCTTCGTGTCTAAATCACCAACCATCACGCAAACAATATCACTACTACTAAAAGCAGTAATACGAAACGTTTTCAAAACTCCGATGCATCAAATTCAAATACCCATTTCAAACATAATTCTAAGTCGGTCAAATTGCTAGGTCGTATCTGGAAGCCGTTGTACGCCGTTGTTTGACTGTCATATTCTCAGCTACTTATCATCTTGTTAAGGTGAGTTCTTGTAGCCCCACTTTTCAAACTATTTTCCATTGGGAGAAAATGATACTCAAACTTATTTCATACTGTTTTCATTTGTGCAAAACTACTATTTTTTTGGACAATGCTATTTGCCAATGACTGCTTATGTGAATGCCATGAGAACTATTTGTGCAAGAGCTCTAAGTAGCCTCTATCCAAGGATTATTTGTGTATAAGTTCTATGTGAACCTCTATGCAAGGACTATTTGTGCATAAGTTCTATGTGAACCTCTATACAAGGACAGTTTAGCCAACCTATGTTAGCTCCAACTGTTGGCCTTTGTACGTCTGCACTTCCTATGTGTTATTGCGGTGGACTATAAGTGACTCAGGGACCTATTTGTGGATGTTTAGGTATCAATGAACATGTTATGAATCTATGTGAATGCTATGAATCTATTTAGAATGCTATGATCATTGGAACATTGTGATAGCATGGGGTTGCTATGTTGAAATCAAAATCTATTGCATGCATTCTGCTTTCATATTGCACAATTGTCCATTACTTAAACTATGGCACAACAATTGGGTTTATTCCAAACCTATGAGCTCACCAACTTTATGTTGACCTTTTCAAGTATCATTTTTAGGTGATCAGTATTTTGAACTGAAGATAATGGAGTTCATGATTTAACATTGGCCAAGATGATTTTCTAAAGACATGTGTCTATGTCATATTCAAGACCGGATTCAATGTAACTTGTAAACTAAATTCCTTGTAACAAATCATGGTGTATCTTGTATCTTGTGTAATGTAATCAAATCATCGTGCTCTGTGTTTCCGCTCTTAACGGGGTGTGACAGTAGTACTTAGTAGTAGCTGCCTTGTCAACCGTGTAGTTTTTAGCGGGAGCAACCTTGATTACTCGCCTTCTATAATCCTTGGTGGCGGTTGGCTTGTCGACTGTGTAGTTTTTAGCATTAAGGCAACACATGGTACCTCGTGCAACTTCAAATATCTCCCCAAGAGCCTTCAGCATGACCTATGGCAAGATGATAGTTGCACTTTCATATGGTGACCAACTATATAATATATTTTAAAAGTGGTTGTACTAAACTAATCATTTTAGATCAGGTTTTCTTACTCTTCTTTTGATTTGCTCACATGCCCCAACAATTGTAATGCCATAAACAAAAGTCATTACTGTTTGTTTGACTAGTTTTCGGTTCACATGAAGAGAATGATTATATTAAAACTCATGTTTCAAAGTATTTTGTAAAAACTGTTGTAAATGACATTTGTAAAAGCCTAAAAGAAACGTAGCCAATTAGGAGCTTGGCAAGCATAGCGTTTGGATAAGTTTCCGGTTCTTTTTCACTGTCCATCTTCATGATCTTGTGAACCTTAAGAAACCGAGATACAAAATATAGCATAAGCTTAAAAAATTTAAAGAATTATATTACATAAATACTATAAAACTTATGTCTGCGCATCGTACCTTGCTGCAATCTCTAAGTAAACATAAGAAAGTTTTTATCTAGCAACTAAGTTCACTACAGCTGCTTCTAACTATAAGAAAGGATAAAACATTTTCAGCAACAGACGTTTACAAAGAAAATATTTAATAAAAATGAAAACTATCTAATAAGTATCGAAAGAAACAACTAACTACACAATGCAACTTACATGAACCATCAATTTTCTTATATAAAAACCTAAAAACTCCGAAGAAGAAACATTTATCACCACCACAGGTATATAATTATCCAAAGTAATGACCTTATTTTACTTCATTATTTAGAAGAATATCAATTCAAATGTAATCTGATGTTAGTACCGTTATAAAAATATGAAGATGGATTTTCTTTTAACATTAGTAGATCATTCCCTGCACACACGCCTCTTAATCTCCTCATCGTCGAATCACTAATCCCATCAAATTTCCTGTTAATATACTACCCACAGATGAAGACTATAACAATCTAGTAATTGGTTCGGTTAATGGCCTAATATGTTTTTCTAGTTACAAATTCCCTCATAAAGAAGTCATTTACAATTGGAAGCCTTCACTCTCAACTTTATTACGTCTCCCACCATATAGTTTGCCTTGTTACTATGATTTTCATGTTGTTTTTCGTTTCCTATTTGATCCTAGACGGTTTATACTAAATGCCATTTTGTCTTTTTGAACGAATGTAGAGTAAACAAAACGAACCACAACGAATTATACAATAACTAACTTGATATCTATAACAATTTACTAAGAAATGAACAAAAACATACCATAGTAGTAATGAAAGTAGTCCTTTTAAACTCAATATAAATCAGCCGACATCCCAACCAAGTACGACACGGAAAAACATTCTACAAAAAAATAGCCATCGGAAGATCCCACTTATGAATTAAAGTTGCAAACTGCAATTAAACAAAAACCAATTAATAAACTCCCATGGTATATAAAGATATAGTAAGCTGGAAAGCATCGTAATTGGTTTCTGACAAACCTGGTAAGCTTCATTGGCCAATGACCCTTGTGATAAACGACATCAAAGCTTGTAAATAATTTTTGTTCCTTTTGAGTGCTCGAGCTAACACCTTTCTGAACGCATAACAATTTATTATTAGTCTTGACAAAGTTAGAAACGGCTTAAAAGAAACATGGAGGAACAATTTTCATATTTAGTTACATGATGAATTGGCAGTTTAAAACTCGAAAAAGCTGGCATACGGTCGTAGACATCTGGTGAGGCTCAGATTGATCAATAATTGAAAAAAGCAGAAACATCCGGCATGGCTGCAAACCTGGTAGTATGCCCCGCCAAAACATGGATATTCACGGCTTTTTGCGAACCTGTTCAAATTCATCACAACCTCTCTTCGTTGATAGTTACGCTTTATAGTAACCACATCAGTATAAAAAACATGGGGAAACCAAGCATCAGCAGACAGACTACCCTTAGTACTCCCATCAAAGTATACGTTTCCCGAACCTATACGTTTCCCGAACCTTACTTTACAACGGGTAAAAGTTTGGCTCAGATTTACGAATACGGGACGGGAAAAAAGGTATGCGACGCGCCATGGCTGCAAGCACGACGACGTGCTGCCCCGCCAAGAAACGGGCCGATCTTACCCACCACTATCCATCAACCACAAACACAATAGTTTCTTCATCCCCCACAATGGATACATCAAGTTAGAAACATTGTATACTCACACAATGCTAACCAAGCATTAACGAAGCATCAACAAAGGGTGTCCAACCCACCGTGGCTGCAAACAACACTCTCATGGTGCTGCCCCGCCAACGAACGACACAATTCTAAGAGTACATTTATACACCCAACATGGCTGCAAACCCGACCGGTTGCCCCGCCATCCAAATCCACATCAAGCAGTGGAAAATATACACGCTTTAACCAAAATCCATATAAATTAGACCTTAAATACCACCTAGTCAAATAAAAAGCACATAATAGTTTCAATAACCATTTTAATGACAAAAAAATTAAGTAACCCCTTTTATAAATCATAAAAATCATAAATCAATTCAATTAACCCTAAAAATCTAACCATAAAGAATCATTACCCAGCTAAGCTAACCTTAAAAATTATCAACTCAACTCATAATTCTTATAAAAATACCTTGTTCATTTGAATCTTAAAAAACCTTAAAAATAGTGACCAAAAGTAGCGGCAACCAAATACCAATCAATATCCTACCGCCGAAACCATCACCATAAAAGAAACTCCTATTGCCTCAGCTCCGAAACCCATTAAATTCCAACATAACTAAATCCAGAGAGAGAGAGAGATGAGATGATGAACGGAGTTATGTCGATGATTAAGAGGAAGAGAGAGTGGGGGGGAGCTTTACATTTAAGTTAATTTGAAAACTTAGAGTGAGGGGATGCCGGCCCGCGCCAGATGAACGCTGTAGGAGTTGTAGCTTCGTGGGAATCTTCAATCTGGGTCAATGACGACGTTCTTGTGTCTGGCTGAGCGTTATGATTTAAAGTTTAATTATTGTTCGGTATTGGTCGCTTTTGATGCTTAGTGTAGAGTAAGGTTTTTCTCGACATGAAATAGTTAGAGTCCATGCATCGGAAGTTGATTCGTACTCTCGTCTTATATAGAAGGCTATGGCCTATTCAGATTCAGTGAGACTTCCCGAAATCGTTTATGTTCATTTTAGAGAGGATTTGTATGGCTCGTTATGTATCGTCAGATACTCTGGTCCGCAGAAAAGATTTGTTAACTTGGCTGTCGCATGTATGCGAATTAGACTGTAGGTCAGATGATTATCAACGTTTTATCGATTGATATCTACTGAACTTCTGAGGTGGCATTCGAGTACCGCGATGGCAGACGGTTTCTCCCGAATGGAAGAGGAGTATATGTTTTTGAGACATCGTTGTTGTTGATTAGTTTGGGTGGCGAGCACTTACCAATGTGTTGACGAGAAGAGTTCTATTTAGAGGGAGGGAGGTGAGAAGAGGGAGTGGAGGGAGATGGTCGGAGGAGGTAGAGTGGTGAGATAGTGGGAGATGGAGATAGAGGAGATGGAGGGAGAGGTGAGGGAGATGGCAGGCAATAGGGAAATGGCGGAGAGGGAGAGTCAGGGAAGATGAGAGGGAGAGAGGGATATTCTTGATTAGTGATTATGGGAGAGATTTTTTTCGGAAGAGACCCTTCCATTGACGATTTACCCACGTGGTCCGCTTCTTTGTCTTATCCTTCTTTCTCCCCTCCCTCTACTGCTCTTTTGGAGTTTCTTTGCCCTCATCACCCCAGCAGGTTTTAGTATAGCAAAGTGAATAGCGAAAAGCGGAGGGATGATAAGAAGAGAGAGAACCACCTACAGAGTATGGGGAAGTAATGAGAGGGGGGAGATGGGATGGAAAGAGGAGGGAGAGGGGGAAGCTTTTGCTTAATGATAAAGACATGCTGGATATAGAAGTGAATATTGTAAGATTGAAGAGAGTTAAATTGTTGTTATATGAGTGGTATAGAACTTTATAGCAAGCGAACACATACTCCCCACGCGTAGGAAAAGCAAGGATAAAGACTGGCCGGATTTCGGATGGGATAGCGCCAAAGTGGAGGTGGAAGACCAGAGTGAGATAGTTACTAAGTGATGTGGAGGTGTGGTGGAAGGGTCGCATAAATTGTGAGTAGAGGTGGGGGGATCGAAGAAAGGGGATGTATTAGTATGTTGAGGTGTGAAGTGGTCGAGTGGATCTCTGGTTGGAATTTGGGATCGGACAATGGAGATATATATCTCTATTTAGATCGAAGATTTGTTTTTAAACAATTCGTTCTAGTAATACCGCATGATAATAATGTTGACAAATTAACTATAATGTATTATAGAAGGAGTATTTGATATTGTTTTTAGAATTACGTTTTGTACCGCTATGGCTAAATAATACCTGTTTTATTGTGTAATGGTTACAGTTAAAAGTAATTGAGACAATATATGTCTATTGGTTATTTGCCAAAAAATTTTGGAAAAAAAAAATTCTCGCTGAAAATATTCTAGATTTTTAAAAAAAAAAAATCAAAAGAATGTTTCCAGATAAAAAAAAATTATTGTGACAAATTTTTTTCTCTCGAAAATTTTTGATTTTTGAGTTGTCCCAGAAAATTGTCTTAAGAAATCACAAAGAACTATTTTTGTTTTTGTCTACTTTTTTTATCGAATAAGGTAATATACATTTTTAGTTCATCTGTTTGAGATACTACAAGGGCAATCTGTAGTTGAAAACAAAACAAATGTTGTATTAATATATTAAGAAAGAAGTTTACCATCTTGTGACTGATTATGCCCTCTTACTCATTACCTTAACTATGTGCTGCCCCATAATGCTCATATTATATGTCTTGAATCACATATATGAATAAGACACCGACTCAGTAACTTGATAAGTGGACTATCTCCTATATTATATTTTCACACTAATACAGCCACAGATGTAAGATCATCTCACGATCCTTGAGAACCTAGTTTTGTGTCCTAAACATGAACTACGTATGATGCTAATCACTTCAAGCTAAGTGATTCCCCGTTAACATGATTTACACTTAGTCGAGTGTAGAAAGTTGATCTAGAGTGAAAGATAAATCTAAAGATTGTAGACATGGTCCATGCACTTGAATATTTCTAACAAAATTACAGACTTTATCGAAATGATACAAACGGTCGTACACAATTACGTAGTGAGTTAATAATGCCCTACCTCTAAGTCCTCCCATACTGATCAAGATAGAATGCCTTTTTAACTGTAAATGTCCATTAATAGCATAGAAGTAGAGCTCGTAACTGATAGAATGATTTCTATCACCGCTAAGTTTCCGTTCATTGCATTATGAATAAATTAGATGCCCAATTGTAAATACATTACACGACGAAGAAATGCTGAAATTACCAGTAGTCATGTAAAATCGTCATCCAAATAGACCATACTGTTGCCAAAAATGAAATATCTCTCTCTCTCAGAAACTACTCAATGCTCGCATGTCTCTCACGAATGCCCAGCTTAACATAATCTCCTTATAGAACGGCATAGTGACGTATAAGAGATGTCGCAGCTTATACACATGATTGTTTGGTAGTGTCATAGAGCTATACAGCATATTGAGTGCGATTTAGTGTTGTCTAACAAATAGGAATTTGCACTAAATAAACTGTAGAGCATGTGTTATATAGAAACCTAATAAGCTAGTATAGCTCAGGAGAATGCTGTGACTAAGTCTATACTAATACGAAGGTGAAAGTGCAACATATCTTTTGGATTGCAACTTAATTAATGTCAAACGCAATCGTGTTGTAACAATTCGGTAGTTCGCTTGGCCTAATTTCATACTGTTGTTTAAATCAGTTGCCACTTATCATAACAATAGTTATCGATAATGAATTGTGATTACACGTACGTTGATTCTTTAATTTGGTACATGTCTTACAATTATACATCCAGAAATCGCTATTTCATAAACATAGAATCGACCCCCATTAATGACACTAGACCCTAACTGTCTCAATACCCCGCTGTGTCTTCCACACTAAAGATTGTCACAATAGATCAATACTTCCTGTGTGGTATGGTGACCCCCTCTATGACATACCCTTGACACCACTCGAAAACAGATCGCCCCCTGTCTCCTGCGAACCAAATGTACGCCTCTCTCTTTATATTACGTACTAAGAGTTCACGTAAGATATAAATATAGTTTGTGGGCAACACTGCCACCACTTGTATCCTCTTCTGGCATCCCAACCCATATAACGCTGTCCCCCCCAGTGTTAATACAATAGCTCGGGGTCCGTACTGCTCTCCTTGTACAACTCACGCCAAGACATCACAGCCAATCTGCCACCCTCCCTCTCGTCTAAACATTCAATTAGCATAATGATTCTATATAGTATGTACGCCTTACTACTATCCCTACTCCGTAAAAACTGAATGAAAGTATAAATGGGACACCTAATGTTCATAATTAAAATGGATGACTATCTAGAATACCTCGTTCAACTATCACTCTCAATGAAAACCCACCTAGATAGACCTATCATCAAGATACCACCCGCATACCACAACAATCCATAGCTTCTCCCAAACTGTGAACGCCCCACCAAGACTACAGGATTGCATCTCTCTTAATCTAACCATACTAAGAGACCAAGAGCCACCCCTCCCCTCCCTTATCACATAAGTCTCGCGCACACCCCTTGCCATATATCCTACTATATATACCTAATCAATCGCTCCCTGCTCCCCACATCTAATTGTTCTCCCCATCCCTCACACATCTACCACAACGGACGCAATATCCGTAATCATATCATCTACATACACTCTCACGCTCATGCGCAACGCATAGTCCCCCATCAGCTAACAATGAACCCTCAGACTACTCTCACAATCATACGTAAAGACAGAGTGTCTCATTGCAAAATACATCATTTTTCGTCGCGCCACCCCCACCATGTACACTTCTATAACGATACCATACCGCTCGCTCGCACTCCCCCATATACTCTGGTCCGAGTATCATAACTCATCTCTACTAGCCGAGACTCACTGCCCCTTCTTTCACCTAGCGCCCCACCTATCTCTACTCATATAGTTTCCTCGAAGACACCCCCCCATCCCCGCTTATACCCTCGTGAACGCGCACTCATTTCTTCCACTTATAATCCCTATACACCGCACGCTCATGCGCACCCCGCTCCTCTACCATACCATCACTTGTCTCTGGCCTCTCAGAGACAAACCCCCCCCACCCACCCCAACCACGCCCCCCCACGCCGATCTACCCTTTCCCACCCCTGCCACCAACATCTGGCCTGTTTATCCACCTACCGCTCTTCGCGGAGCGATGCCCACTAACGCACTGTCTCTACTATCTCAGCGATGCATCTTCCCATCCCTAATATCAATACGTAGTTAATTTGATCCCTCATTGACCCTACACAATACCCCACCTAAAACTATACAACTCGTAGCATGCCCTTCTAACCTTACACTCATGATGCCAAAATGTTCATAACAATTGCGAGTGCACTATAACAAATCCTGAACAGATGCCCTAACTCCGAAACCACATCGCCCCCGCGCTCTCGCTACACTACTAGAGATGCCGTAACAAATATTATTGGATTGCCACTTAATTATACAACACCAAACGTTGTAACAATTCGTTTGATGCCCTAAGCACACTAACAATGACCATATCATAATCAATAATCTATATCTGACTTCTGATTAACGTTACCCTAAAACATAACATTACTGCCTTAAACATACACTATTGATGCCTAATGTTCATACAAATGGACGCACTAAACAATACAAACAGATGCACTATCTTAACATGATGCTCTTATCATATTAAGAGATGTCTTAACACATATTTTGGATGAAACATACACAAAGATGCCCTAATGTTCATACAAATGGATGCACTAAACAAAACAAACAGATTCCATAACTTAACATGATGCTTCTTATATAACTAAGAGATGCTTCGTATTAACATATTTTTTTTAAAAAAAGTTCGAATTTCTTTTCAAATTTTTAAAAAAATCGATTTTTTTGAAAATTTTCAAACTTTTTTTCAAATTTTTTTTTTTTTAAAAATTTCTGAACTTTTTTTCAAATTTCCAAACTTTTTTTCATATTTTCGAACTTTTTCTCAAATTTTTGAAATTTTTTTCAAATTTTCGAAGTTTTTTTCAAATTTTCGTATTTTCTTCAAATTTTTAACTTTTTAAAAAAAATCGAACTTTTTTCAAATTTTCGAACTTTTTTTCAAATTTTCAAATCTTTTTTCAAATTTCCGAACTTTTTTTTTCAAAATTTTGAACTTTTTTTCCAATTTTAAAACTTTTTTTCACATTTCCGAACTTTTTTTTAAAAATTTTTCAAACTATATTTTCAAATTTTCAAACTTTTTTTCATATTTTTGAACTTTTTTTCAAATTTTCGAACTTTTTGCAAATGCTCTAAATATTTTTTTTCAAATTTTCGAACTTTTTTTCAATTTTTCCAACTTTTTTTTCAAATTTTCTAAATTTTTTTCAATTTTTCAATTTTTTTTCAAAATTTTGAACTATTTTTCAAATTTTCCAACTTTTTTTCAAATTATCGAACTTTTTTTCAAATTTTCAAAAAAAATATCGATTTTTTGTTAAATTTTTGAACATTTTTTCAAATTTCCGATATTTTTTTAAATTTTTAAAAAGTTCGATTTTTTTTTGAAAAAAGAATTTTCGTATTTTTTTTCAAAATTTCATTTTGAAAAATATCGATTTTTTATAAGTTTCGAACTTTTTTTCGTATTTTTGAACTTGTTTTTCAAATTTTCAATTTTTTTTTCATATTTTCGAACTTTTTTTCAAAATATCGATTTTTTTAAAAAGTTTTTAATTTTTTTTTAAATTTTCAAACTTTTTTTCATATTTTCGAACTTGTTTTCCATTTTTCGAACTTTTTTTTCAAATTTTTGATTATTTTTTTAAAAATTTCGAACCTTTTTTCTAACTTTCAAAAATATCGATTATTTAAATATAAAAAAATTCAAAAAAGGAAAATTTTTTGAATTTTTTTTTCGAAGAAATTTTTCTAAAAAAAAATCGAATTTTTTTAATATTTAAAAAATATGTATTAAATTATATAATTACATATAATTAAATAAAGTTATTTTTTTTTTTAATTACCTTAAGGTTTGATTGTTTGTCAAGATCTACCTTGTTTGTATACTTGTAGTTTTGCTCTCTCTCTCTCTCTCTCTATATATATATATATATATATATATATATATATATATATATATATATATATATATATATATATATATATATAGGGGAGGGTTATTGTAGTGTAGTAGCTTAAAGTTGTTAAAATGAGAAGTGATCTTAACCATTGAATCTATTAATTAATATGTGATTTAATTAATAGTAGATACATAAAATTAAATCTTATACATAAAAATTGATGTACAACCACAAAAAAACTTGACACGCCATCATTTATAGCTGATACATATGATACATAATTTTGCTTCACAAAAGACTATTAATAGAAATATACATTTTATTCGCAAATTGAATGATACACTCTTACAAGTTACATATGAGTTAACAAATAAATACTAAACTATGATAAACAACTGATACACAAGAAACTTATATGTAACATTTCTCATTTTCGTGTCATTGTACGACTATATTAATGATCACTATTTATTTTAGTCCGATACGCGGTTACAAACAAATCGTACACAGGACCAATCAACTAATTAAACTAATGTGTTAGTTGTTGCAACACCCCTATATGATCTTCTTTGTAATTCTTTTTTTAGTTCTTTGTAGTTGGTTTTTCATAATGTCGCCGGTTCTAAAAAAAAATGTGAAATTTGTCCAATATTTTTTTGCTTCTCACTTTAACAACTTTAAGCACCTACACCATTTTAACTAGATTATATATATATATAAACTAGGTGCTGATACTCTTGGAACTTTAGTGCTCCTTAATAAATTGTGATATGATATACTGTATATATTGAGGATCTATGAAATTCTTAGATTTTGAGTAGGGTCGTAAACGAATCGAACGAGACAAAGTTTTGTTCATGTTTGTTCATTTAATTTTAACGGAACAAATAAAGGGGCGCAGTCTCTTTAACAAACAAATTTTATTGTTCATGTTCGTTTATTAGAAAAGAACCATTTATGTTCGTTCATGAAGCCAGTAAACGAATATAAACGAGCAAACTTAAATGCATGTAGAAAAATAAACATAAAATTTATAAATATATATAATATTATGTTTTATGAGTGTTGTTCTGTTAAGTGAACCAAATATAAAAGTATATAATAAAAAGATACGATAGACGAACATAAACTAACACTTAATCGGATGTTCAAGAACATAAATGAATGGACAAGACTTTTTTCATGTTCGTTCATTTAACTAAATGAACGTAAAATGTTGTTCATTTCGTTCATTTAATAAATAAATGAACATAAACGAACTTTTTATCAAGCGGTTCATGAAATGTTAAATAAACGTTTAATTTGAGTTCATCACATTTCTTATGGTTGACTGATGAGATTGGCTTAGAATAGGACGGTTATATATAAGGTTGAGGTTTTAAAGTGGAACTTAACCTTCAGTCAAATCTTACTCGGCTCAAGCCTGAATGATGCTAGCTCATCGAGTTTCAAGCCGAACTCGAGCCTATATTATACTTTTCAAGCTCGAGCTTGACTTGACTCGACTAGAGATACTCGATTACATCCCTAATCAAAGTTGGAAAAAATTATCACTTGATGACTAGTATATATATATTATATATTGCCTGACAGAATTACTGAGGCAAAGTTAACTAAACTCAAGATTTATTGAGTAGCATCAAGCTGTAATATAACACAAATTATAATAGACAAAACTAAAGTTTATTGCTGTACATGCTTTTTATATTGAGTAGTTAATTATATGATGCTTAAAATATGTCATGTAAGTAACAGCATTCAAAGGCTATGAAGGTTACTTGTAGTAGTTAACGAGTTAATGTTGCTCTACCTAACAACATATCGTTTCTCACGCTTTTGTGTCCCCATATCATTATTTTATTTTTCAAATTTGGGGAGGTTAATTTTAAATTATATTAAAAAAAAAAAAATAAAAAAAAAAAAAAAAAAAAAAAAAAAATAAAAAAAAAATAAATTAATTTTTTAAATAATTATTTTGAATAAAAAAAAACAGACCTCCTCTAAAAATTTATTTGTATCAGTTATATTTTTTGGTTTTTTAATTTAAAAAAATATTTTATTTTTATAATTTAGTTTATGTTATAAAGCTGTGAAACGGAAAGTGCGGAATAAAAATTAAAAACTTTAACAAATCAAAAATATTAAACTGACAAAAACTACGGAACATAAACTAATAAAAAATTGTGTTGCACTGTAAATTAGAGGACAAAAAAAAACATGTTTTGTACTTTTTTTTATTTTTCTTATGGGTACCCTATTGATACCCCCTGACCCACTAAATAGTGTCAAAAAGTATAAAAGATTCCTTTATACTCTTCTTTTTACAGTGCAACGCAGTTTTTTATCAGTTTATGTTCCGTAATTTTGACAGTTTCATACTTTTGACCTGTTAAACTTTATATTTTTCGTTCCGTTTTTTCCGTGTCACAGTTTTATAACATATACAAAATTATAAAAAAACAAAAAAATAAAATACAAAAAAAAAACCGCAAAAAATCCGAGAGGTGCAAATGATGTTTCAAGGGTACATATAACATAAGCATTTTCTTATACTTTTTGCAGACGGAATGAGATACAAATAGTAGCACCTTTTCAAATTAAATCTGTTTTTGTTTGACATGTGTTTCATTTATTAACTTAATCATTGGCACTCACATACGACTTATGTCACCTAATTTCATAACTACTCACCTGATCGATCAGACTCTCATGTTCAATTTGAATCTAAGAGGTAATGTTAAAGTTTATGTGAGTGGCTAGTTTATTATTTAATAAAATAAAGGTCTCACACTACTTTATTTATTTCTTTATTCACTCACATAAATGATCCCAATCCATTCAGTAAGGATTGAAATCCTCTCATGTTTAATTTAAATATGAGAGCTAATGTTAAAATTTATGTGAATAACTAGTTTATTATTTAATAAAATAAAAACCTCACAATACTCTACTTATTTTTTTACTCACTCACATAAATTTTCATATAACGTTACCGATCCGCATGATATAGTTTTTTTATGATAACTAGTTTGTAATGAGGACATTTTTATCTGCTTTTCGTTGCGTGGCGCCGAATTGTAAATGAAACATTTACCTTATTTTCATATCGCATCTAAATCGGTTAAAACATGAACAAAAGAGTTTTTTATAATAAACTTTTTTTTTGAACGACGGATTTTATTTGACAACAACTAGCAAGAAGCTAGAAACAACATTACAAAGAAACTAGAGAAGGGTTTTTAAGTCAATCAACCCAACTAAAACTAGCCTTGCTCCTATACTTACACCAATAAAAAGAACGATTGACAACTTCATCAAAGATAATCGCTTTTGAAGGAAGACTTGAGCCGAAAAGACTTTGATTCTGAAAACTCCACACAAGCCACCACATTATGTAAACTAACAATATTAAATTCTTAGGTGAAGACATTATAAGTCATTTTAGAAAAAGAAAACAAAAAACTTGGTAATTTATTCTTAAAACTAATGAATAGAGATGCATATGCATTTAATTTTTGAGCTAGAAAATACATTAAAATACATTTAAGTGATTTGACATGCATGTAATGCAAGTCAGTGCATCTCAAATATGTGATTATAATTACTTCTTATTTTTTTTTCTCATTTAATCTTATTTTTATAACTAATTAACTAAATATTGTACAAAGTTAAAAGTTTTATGTAAAACCTAAAAAAAGGGGGCCAAAACTATTATTAAATTATGAACATATGAGAGCTTTTTGTAATGTGACTTAACCAACAGTTACGGTGACTATGGGCTTATTTGGCAAGGGCTTTTTTAAGTTTTTTTTAGAACTACAAGCATTTTGTTTAGAAAATAAAGCTCCATTTTTTTAAAAATCTCTGTTTGAATACTGATAGCTCAAAGCTTTTGTTTATTAAAAAGCCCCAAAAGTAAAACGCTCATTTAAGAAGCGTCCTAGTTTTTTGCAGCTTTTTGTAATTTAATTACTGACGTACCCCTTAACTACTACATGTTGAACTACAAGCCTTATTATACAAATTGTGTTATTTTATCTATATAGGTGAAACTAGTCCATTAGCGTATAGATACATGTTATTACTCATATACATTGCTTCATATGTTATGAATATCTATACTACATATAAAGCATTTAGCCTTATTTTTTGAAAGTGAAAAACTAAATTCTAACTACGGAAGGTATTTTGTAGTTATAGAAAGTTTTGAATTCAGTAAATAATATGGAAGGATTGACACAAAAAGGGAAGGGTTGACATAGTTTTCTCATTGGAATTTTTATACATGGAATGTATTGAATTGTATCATTACTGTACATGTTTGACTTTTATAATGTGTAGTTGTAACTTAAAAAACTATATATTGGAAGGATCTTTTCCATTTCCTATATAAACAAAAATTCATTTCATAAATCAAGTTTAATAGGTATCCAGAGACAAGGAATCAAGAAGAGCAAATAATCTTCTCACATATTGTCACACCCCGTCAACATAGTACATATTCCAATAAAACTGACAAACGTCAAATAGTCAAAGGACTAATATTAGAATATTTAAAACACAAAAAGGGCCCCTTCTTCCCAAAGCGTACCAGACCTTTCCAAAGCGATACTTTGAGCAAGACATAGTCATCTATACTGAACTCTAGAGGCTTTCTCCTCCTATTGGCATAACTTTTCTTGCGATCACGCGCAGCCTTAAGTCTATCCTTAATCTGCGAGATCTTCCTAGTGGTATCTTGCACTAACTCAGGTCCTATCAACTGACCCTCTCCAACCTTTGCCCACATAATCAGGGAACGACACTTTCTACCATACAAGGCCTCAAACGGCGCACATCTCACACTAGAATGATAACTATTTTTATACGAAAACTCAACTAATGGAAGATTAACATCCCAACTTCCCCCGAAGTCTAGGACGTATGCCCTAAGCATGTATTCCAAAGTCTGAATTATATGCTCACTCTGACCATCGGTCTGTGTGGTTCCTTAAACTGAATGGATCTTTGCAGCCTATAAAGGATGATAGCCTAGATGTATAAATACAACAGACTATGTA